>CASHTH010002721.1:0-12500 GCA_030341885.1 Geodia barretti | reverse complement strand
AAATTGAAGTGTACTCACAAGCTATTAATTTAAAATAGGCACGTCACGTTCACTATTTAACTTTCAAAGAACAATTCACCTTTCTTTCAAAAGGTAATGTTAATTATACACTGCAAAAACAGGTTTGTCAAATGAAATTGTAAAAAAAAAGCATGGTTTTGCCCCAAAATCCCGTTTTTATAACAATTTCATCACTTTTTTTCCATAAAAAAGTCTCTTTTAGGGATCTTCGGCATTTTTCCTAATTTTTTACGCGATTTCGTGCTTTTTACGCGCATCGTGTGTTCCATATACCTACCAATATGTTACGCTTTTCCCAATTGTCTCCGATGCATCAACGTATTTTTATTAAATCGCGCAACGCAACAACAGTACAACCGTTGTCCCGAAGATAATCCATGTATGTCTTAAACAGTTCAGGTGAGACATCAACCCACGGGTGTTCAAGTGCAGGCACACCATGAAACGTGAGGACGGCGATTTTCCCGTCCTGTGCCTGTTCAACCGCCCATACCAAATCCTCGAATCCGTAGTTCGGACCAGGGACACCCGTTGACGGAACGACCAAAGGGTGATGGACACTCGGATCGTAAACCGGTCCACGTCCGCCTTCTGGATGATACGGAAACTCCGGTCCAATGCCACGCCGCGCGAAACGATACCCTTTTTCTGACAACGCTTCTATCGCTTCCGGTCCGCGACAATCCGCCGGATAGCCAAAGGTCTCAGGAACAGGGATACCGTATTCTTCGCACCGTTCATCAATGTGTATCAAGTCTGCCAGTAATTCCTCTTTCGATTGTGTGTTGGCATGCTTATGATGACGGGTGTGGTTGCCTATCTCAAAACCCTCCTCGTGCAATTGACGGATCTCTTCCCATGTGACATAGTGCGCCTTGCTGTTGAGGAAATTTAGACCTTCAGTGATGAAAAATGTCGCCCCAAAACCGTAATGCTTCAATAGAGGTCCAACATAAGTATAATCTGATTTGTTACCGTCATCAAAGGTGAGGACAACCAATCCATCGGGAATGGGTTGTAGGGCTTCAACTTCAGTCTTAGATAATTCCTGGTTCTCTTTTTCCATTTTTGCACCTAACAATTTTAGCGAAGAACCCCGACATGCTCGGGGTCTGGTTCTATTGCGAATTGGCATTGATACGCGAGGAGTAGTATTTGTCTATATCATGTATCTATCCGTTAGCGGGTTTTCTCCTACGGCGATGGTAAGCTGGCTGGACAGTCATATCGATCGAGTTCCAGTAATACTGGAGTGAATCGTCCGTTTCCCACTCTGAATAGAGTTCTTCCCATTTCGCACAGCCCAGGTGAACGGTGAGAGCGTCTTCATCAACGGGTTCATTGACCGACTGGTAACGGGCACTCGTTGCGAGCCGTATGCGATCCTCGGTCATGTTGTCCCGGCCCCGGTGAATCGTTAAGCTGTGAAACATGAGGACATCTCCGCACTGAAAGGGATTCCAAGCCCATTCCGTACTGTCTTCGATCAAGTTCCACGAACGGACACCGTCGTCCTTTAGGAACCCGTGACGGTTCGATCCGCGTGCTATCGCCAGTCCGCCCAACTCGGCATCACAGTCTCCCAGCGGTGTCCACACTGTCCATGTATCCCGCGCGCCGCGAACCGGGTGGAAGTCCTGATGCGGAGGCGTGGTATACTGATGTTCTCCGGGGAAGATGACGTGACAGATGTGACGGGGGTGGACGAAAACCGAATCGCCGAACAGTGTTTCCAGAACACGTACGATATGCTCGTGATGCGGAAGCGCGTGGAAAAGTCGGAGTTTCTGAACGTCAATGTAGAAGCGTCTGAAAGTCTCGGATCCATCCTGCTCGCAGATGAAGACACCCTTTCTGCGGATAGCAGCATCGGGATGGGTGTCTGGTTCAAGGAGCTCGTGCTGATCTGCCACACGGAGTACCTGTTGACGCAGTTCAAGCACCGGCTCTGTTGGAAGAAGTCCGGGAAAGAAGAGATATCCATTTTGGCGGCTGTGATCGAGAAGTCGAGCTCGGTCTCCGAGAAAGTCTGTGCAGTCTATGAATGGCGATTCAGCGCGCATTAGAATTGTTCCCTCTCAATTTATCGTATCGTTTTGAGTTTTCCCCATGTGACGGGCAGGGCATCAGCCGGATTCACGGCAAAACTGTGCCCCACGGTTGTAACTAACACATTGTCATACAGGGAATGTTCACCGCCGCCTGCTCTGAAACCTATGCCGCCCTTGTTATGGGTATTATCTTTCCACGTGCAAGATAACTCCAGTTCCTTACCCTGTTCACCCAAGTAGAGGTCGTAACGCTCACCTTCGGCAACGATCTTTATCGTATACCATTCGCCAAGTTCAGGGTGCAGACCCGATTCATTGTCCAACTTATCCTCATCATTAACGATATAGTTACCGCCGACTCTTGTAAACCACCAAAATTGATTACGATTATCTGCGACAACTTGAACCAACGTGCAATTGTTCGGGTCTTCAGCACGCACGACCCAATTCGCTGCCCATAGCGGGTTTATCATATGAAAGTCGACATAGAACTCAAAGTCAGTGAAGTCATCTCCGAGAGTAATCCCAACTTCTCCGCCGTTAACTTCCAGTGTCCCGCCATCCAAGCCCCAGGCTCCCGTAGGTACCCATTTACCCTTGTCAATTTCTTTTTTCTCAAAGTCATCCTCGAACAGCACTTCACCAACACAAAGCGGCGCGTATACTGAGATGAGTATGAATAAAAAGAACGTAAAGATGCTGAATCTCATTTCTCCTGATTTCATAATAATTTCTCCTTTCTGGTTTGAATGACCCTAAAACGGAACCACAACTACAGCACATCTAAATCAATCGCCTAAAGCATTACCGTCAATAACACGAATCTCTATGCCTACTGGCGCATTACCTCCGGCCATCCCTATTTGATTGAGTTGTGTAAGTACATTCATTAACTGCCGACGATTCCCTTGGTCTTCCTCAGGCAAAACCCGTATCCATGCCTCAAAAAGTTCAGTTAAATCGCTAAGTTCGACTGGACCACCGGACATCTGTTTGAGTTTGTCAACTATCTCCTCAACTTCGGGGGATTGACCGAACGCCTCGACAAGATGTGTCTCCGCCACTTCAAAGTCCTCCGCCTCAACTTCTTCATCAAAGAGAGAGGTAACTTCTTCAGGTAACCCGAACGCCGAAAGTAGCGGGGTCGGGTCAAATTCCGGTATCGTCTCGGACGTTATCTCAGATGGGTCTGTCTGTGGTACCGACGCTTCCTCATCCATTGGCTCGGGTTCTTCCACAGGCTCCGATTCCGGCACAACACCATTATCACTTACAAATTCTACGGGTTCAATAAACGTAGTTTGCTCAACAGACTGTGTCTCATCGTTTTGGGTTTCTGCAGCGGGTTCAGATGCAGTGGTAGACCGGGGCGGTTCCCCGATCTCTGCCATAAACCGTTTGTTATCCCATTGTACATAGTAATAGATTCCAGCGCAGAGGAGGACGACACCTACACACGCGCCTCCAAGAACCTTAAGCTTGATAGGTCTGAACATAACATCTCCTTTCAAAGGGGTTGATCTCCAGCAGCTGTTCTTTTGGAAAGACTACAGTTTTTAGATAATTTTCGATTTTATTGTCAGGCTCGGTGCGGTTAGGAAACCGGACCTACCGTTTGTGGGAGTGGGATTAGGAAACTGTACCTACTTTTTGTGGCAGTTAGGAAACCGCATCTGCCATTTTTGGGATACGCGGCGACATATTGTAGTTGTATACAACGTGAGTTCGATATAAGACAGGCAAAAATTCGGAGCATCTTGGCAATTCCAATATGTCCACCGGACACCGAGTTGAACGCATGTCATCCAACACAACAACCAAAACCGAGACTTTGCTCCAGAGGAGCAACATGTCTATAGCAGCCATCCGACGCAACGTTCCCGCTCCGTAGGTGCGATATATGGTTTTACGACACATAGCACTCCTCTGGAGTGCAAGAGTTTAGATGTCGTATTTTCTATAGACATAGCACTCCTCTGGAGTGCGGAGGCTCCGATTATCAAATATTTGGTAGGTGTAATGCCCTGTGTCGGTTTCCCTGAGTCCTTAAATCGAGTTCACGTTGTATATTATAGTAAAGCCTATAATTACTTGGACGCTCTAAAGAGGCGAGGATACAATCCTCGCCAGCGGCGGTGGGGCGTTGTTCACTGACTAACTGTTCACATATTTTCGGGCTTTACTATAAGAAAACACACTGGTCCCGTCAAAATGTTTCAAAATGCTGTAGAGTTTTAGTGTGATGGTTCTGCAACACCACCACCGATGGCAGGGAGGAAATGAATTTCTGCGTCTGTGTCAACGCGTTCGAGGATGGATCCTCGGGTGAGGAGACCATTGATGTATACGGCGATGCCGGGCTTAAGACGGTCTTTTTCACATAACCGTTCTTTCATACCCGGGTAGCGACTTTCTAAATTATCAATCACTTCACGGACAGTCGCGCCAGGGAGAGTAATGCTCCCTTCGCCGCCTGTGAAATTACGCATGAGGGGTGGAATAACTACGGTTGGCATTTTTTTACATCTGCAGTCTCAATAACCGCCGATACAGCCGATACAATAGGGCGAAGCATGAAGCCTCGCCCTATGGAATTCGCAATGAATTAGATTTTTCCCATGGCTTTCAACAGCCTGTCGGGCGACATCGGGAGCTCTGTCATCCGAACACCGATTGCATCGTAGATAGCATTGGCGATGGCAGCAAGCGGCGGCACAATCGGCACTTCACCGACCCCACGTACACCATACGGATGCCCCGGATTCGGGACTTCAACGATGACAGCATCAATCATAGGTAAATCTAAGCAGGTTGGCATCCGGTAATCGAGGAAACTGGCGTTCGTCATCGCGCCTTCATCATTGTAGATGTATTCCTCATTCAACGCCCAACCGATACCTTGAACAACACCACCCTGTATTTGTCCCTCAACGTAGCTCGGATGGATGGCTTTTCCTGCATCCTGGACTGCGGTATAGCGGAGGATCTCGACCTTGCCGGTCTCCTCGTCCACTGCCACATCTACCACGTGAGTTGCGTAGGCACCACCGGCACCACCGGGATTCACTGTCCCGCTGCCGACAATCGGACCACCAGTTTCGCCAAACCGAGCACATAGGTCGCGGAAACTAATCTGCTCTTCTTTGCCGTTGATACTTGAGAATTCACCATCTGCAAACTGCACGTTGTCTTCGTCAACTTCCCAGAGTTTCGCGGCACGTTCAATCATCTGCCGCTTGACATCTTGTGCGGCTTCATAAGCGGCGTAGCCAGTTGCGTAAGTTGTGCGGCTACCCCCGGTTACAGCAGTGTAACCGACAGAATTGGTATCAACAACGCTTGGATTGACCGATTCGGCAGGAATGCCGAGGACTTCTGCCGCCTGCATAGCGATTGAAGCGCGCGAGCCACCGATGTCTGTGGAACCTTCAATAAGGTTAATTGTGCCATCGGAGTTGACATTAATCGTCACGCTGGACTCCAAGCCAATATTGAACCAGTACCCGGAAGCGATCCCGCGACCGTGATGTTTCTTTCCCATTCGGTGCTGTATAGTGCGGATGGGATTTCACCGCTTCGAGCGTTTCAATACAGCCGATGCGGGGGTGAATGGGTCCGTCTGCGCGTCGGTCGCCCTCTTTCGCGCCGTTGAGCAACCGGATTTCAAGTGGATCGATGTCCAGTTTTTCCGCGATCTCGTCCAGAATTGTCTCTGAACCGAAAGCGGCGTTTGGTGCCCCGGGGGCGCGGTAGGGCGCGGTTTTCGGTTTATTGACAACGACATCGTAGCCATCAATAACGACGTTTTCAATGTTGTAGGGTGAAAAGATGCACATCGCACCAGGCCCAACAGGAGAACCGGGGTATGCGCCTGCCTCAAAAGCGAGGTATGCCTCAGCGGCAGTTATCTTTCCATCTTTGGTAGCCCCCATCTTGACACGGACGTAGGAGGCAGGTGTCGGTCCTGTACCTTCAAACACCTCAGTGCGGTTCATGAGGACCTTGACCGGCTTACCCGTTTTCTTTGCCAGCAACGCGGCGACAGGTTTAATGTAAACGCTAATCTTGCCGCCAAAACCACCACCAATTTCCATCGGAACAACTTTAATTTTGGAAACGGGGTATTGGAGAATTTCGGCGACCTGTTCACGAACAGTAAACGCCCCCTGCGTGCTACACCAAATGGTCAACTGGCCATCTTGACTGTAATGTGCCGTGGCGTTGTGGGGTTCAATATAACCTTGATGGACGGTGCCTGTAACGAAGTCACGTTCAATGACGACATCCGCTTCGGCAAACCCTTTCTCGGGATCACCGAGTTTGTGTTGGATATGGCTTGCCACATTGCTCGGTTCGTCAGCGGTTTCACCCATTGAGGTAGTTTTTAGGCTTTCGTGTAGGAGCGGTGCATCCGACTCCATTGCTTGGCGTACCTCTAAGACAGGTGGCAGCACTTCGTATTCGACATCAATGAGTGTGCAAGCTTCCTCTGCGATGTGTGGACTTGTTGCGGCAACAGCGGCAACAGCATGCCCTTTGTACAAAGCCTTATCGCTTGCGAAGATGTTATCGCAAAGATATTTGAGATTGACCGCACCTTCGCCGAGATCCGCGATTTTGTCCTCAGCCTCAGGCAAGTCTTGGGCAGTGACAACGCCTTTAACGCCGGGGTAGGCTTCGGCACGACTGGTGTCAATCGATACAATTCGCGCATGAGCGTGTGGACTTCGTAGGACTCTACCGTGCAGGAGTCCTGTCATTTGAAAATCTGCCCCGTAAAGTGCGCGACCGGTGACTTTGTCGACCCCGTCATGGCGGATGGGGCGGGTGCCAATGACTTTATATTCTTTTTTTTCAGCCATTACGCATATACCTCCGATTCATGAGATTGCGTTCGTATGAAGTTAAGCAGAAGTTTCCTTAGCGGCATCTATCACCGCTCTAACAATTTTATCATAGCCGGTACAGCGACACAGGTTACCCGCTAACCAGTACCGAATTTCATGTTCGGTTGGATTCGGGTTGCTATCCAATAGTGCCTTGGTGCTCATAATAAAGCCGGGTGTGCAAATACCACATTGGAGTGCGGCGTTTTCCAAGAACGCGTCTTGGATAGGGTGCAGCTTGTCGGGTTCCGCGAGACCTTCTATGGTTTCGACAGATTTACCTTCAGTCTCTACACCAAGGACGAGACAGGAATTGACGAGTCTGCCGTCGAGGATGACACTGCAAGCTCCGCAATTTCCGTTGTTGCATCCCTCTTTAGCACCTGTAAGGTGGAGTTCATCTCTGAGAACTTCGAGCAGGCTTTGCCGGGATTCGCAGAGAAATTCTACTGTTTCGCCATTAATAGTGGTTTGAACGTGCGATTTTCTCGCCATAGTATGGTTCCTTTCGTGTTTTAATTTTACCTTGCGGATAAGTGTCAGTGGTTTGCATCCTGACGCTTTTCGTGTTAGAGTCGCCCTCCACTTCGTTACGGGCTTGGTTTTTGATTAAGACGCAGACGAACAGTCTACGCTACAAAGGTTCAAAACCTGTGGTTTCCTGCAACAACGGTGCAGGCGGATCTAAGGAACGCGCGTCAAAGTCCTAACGACCTTCGTTCTCCCACAAAGTACAATCAAAATGTAAAAAATCAACAAAATCTACGCTGCGTCTCGAACTCTCTGGATTGCGCCGTTGAGTGCGCGCCGAGTCAGCACACCGACGAGGTGTGTTCGCTGTTCGGCAGTCCCACGCATATCGCTAATCGGGCGTGCGATGGCTTGTGCGGCTTGTGCGGCATCATCAATCGCGGCATCAGAAACCTCGCGACCGGCGAGTCGCGCGCTTGCTTCTTCAGCAAAGAGCGGTGTGGGTGCGACAGCAGCGAGTGCAATACGGGCAGAGACAATTGTCTGTTTCGCAGCATCAAGTGTCACAGATGCTCCGGCACCAACGACAGCGATATCCATCTCATTGCGCGGGATAAACCGGAGATAGAAGGAACTGGAATTGCTCGCAGGTGCTGGGTATCTTCAGAGAGACGAGCATCTCGCCTTTTGCCAGATCGGTTTGCCCCGGAGCGGTACAGAACTCTTCAACAGATAGTTCACGGTCGCCGTTTGGACCGGCAATAACACAGGTGGCATTCAAAATAATCAGTGGTGGTATGCAATCCGCAGCGGGTGAGGCGTTACACAGATTACCACCAACACCAGCGCGTCCTTGGATCGCGGTGCCACCAATAATTTTGGTTGCATCGATCAAACCGGGGATACGCATCACAGATCGCATCAACGGCGTAAATCTTATAACATTCGACTGCGGCACCGAGCGTTAATCCGGCGTTATCATCGTAATTTAAGACGTTAACCTCAGGAATGGATTTGACATCAATCATTAAATCAACATCGCGACGTGCTTCTCGGACTTGAACAATGAGGTCGGTTCCACCCGCCAAGATACGAGCTTTTTCTCCGTTTTCATCAAGCAGGGCAACGGCTTCCGGTACCGTTTTCGCGGTAACATACGAAAAATCTTGCATGAACGGAATCTCCTTTCATTACTGTAACTGGAATTTCATACTCCATAAAGAGTTGGGGGCTGAGGCGCGGAGAGCCCGCCACAGAAATCCGTATTTATGAGACAGGTTTTAGAGATATTTATTTTGAACCGTACTATAGCAAAAATTCGGTTTTAAGGCAAGTTTTTTAATCTATTCAATTGGAGTATTTATGGTAAAACCTACAATTACTTAGACACTCTAAAGAGACGAGGTTACAAACCTCGCCAGCGGCGGCGGACGCGTTTGGGGACTACAACTAACTGAAGTGTCTACTTATTTATAGAATTCACCATAGTTTTATAGTAAAGCCTATAATTACCTATACACATTAGCGTTGGCGAGGTTAGAAACCTCGCCAGCGACGATGGACGCGTTTGGGGACTACAACTTACTGAAGTGTCTACTTATCTATAGAATTCACCATAGTTTTAAAATTTATCGGATTATCCGAAGTTTGAACGCTCCTTTTCGATACTTGGTGCGGTTACAAACCGCACCTACCGGGTCTGGTTATCCAAAACCGCACGAAAATCTGATGAATTAAAAAAGCCGGCACGATTCAGAACCGCACCGGCACAACAACAAACACGATATCTTTTATGTGTACAATGGCGAGGTTAGGAATGCAGATTGCATTTGGGCGAGTACGCCGCAAAACCTCGCCAGCGAAGAGGCGGAGGGACTAAACCTGCTCAACGCTCAAGGTTGCGGGTTCGCCGTTGAGTTTTTGTGCAACAGTAAAAGCATTTTCACCCGGAGCGTCTACGACTGCAGTCGTAAGAGTCTCACGAAGGATATAGTCCTGATGCGCCTGAAACGCCTCATCTACAAGCGAAGAAGTGGTATCGAGACTGAGTTTAATCCGATCGGAGACGTTAAAATCCGCTTCCTTCCGCATATTCTGGATTTTATTGACGAACTCGCGTGCCAAGCCCTCCAGCGTCAACGCGTGCGTCAATTTCGTTGACAATGCGATGAATTTATTCGCGTCCACTTCTACAAAGAAACCCTCCCGATTCTGGGTCTGCACATCAACTTCGGACGACTCAAGGGTGTATGTCTCTCCCGACGCTTCAACTTGCAAACTTCCGCGGCTTCCAACTCCGCCTTCAACGCGACTGCGTCTGCAGAGGCGAGTGCTTTGGCGATGGCTTGCACACCTTTACCGTATTTGGGTCCTAATACCTTGAAGTTGGGTTTGAGTGTCACCTGTGCGAAAGCGTTCAAGTCCTCTGTGAAGAGGATCGCTTTGACATTGAGCTCATCGTGTATGAGGTCTGCCAAACGATTCACGGTCGCTTTCTCTACGTCGGAGAGCGCGCCGAGGGTGATTTCTGCCAAGGGTTGGCGTGTCTTAATGCCGGAACGGTTGCGCGCGGCGTGCCCCATGCTAATGACTTCGCGTGTGAAATCCATATCTGCTTCTAATTGCGCGTCTTTGAGTGCGGCATCTGCAACTGGATATTCAGCGAGGTGAACACTTAGGGGTGCCTCAGTATTCAGCGAACACACCAAGTTACGATAGAGTCCATCCGCCAAAAATGGAACGAAGGGTGCAGCGAGTTTCGCAACGGTTACGAGTACCTCATAAAGCGTGGCGTAGGCGGCATGCTTGTCGGGTCCGGCTTCCGCGCCCCAGAAGCGATCGCGGGAGCGGCGGACATACCAGTTGCTGAGATCGTCCACAAACGCCTCAATCGCGCGCGGGGCATTCGTGAGATGATAATTTTCCATCTCGTCGCGCACCTTGTCGATGACGGTGTGGAGGCGAGACAAGATCCACCTGTCTACCGTGGCGCGTTCCGAAATAGGGGGTGCATCTTGCAGGACATCGATCTGCTCAAGGTTGGCGTACATGACGAAGAAACTATAGACGTTCTGAAGAGTTCCCATGAACTTCTTCAACGCTTCATCAATGCCCTCTGGTTTGAAAGTGCGTGGTGTCCACGGTGTGGTTGCGGTGAACATATACCAGCGCATCGCATCTGCGCCTTGTCCGTTCAGAATTGTCCACGGATCCACTGTGTTGCCTCGACTCTTACTCATCTTTTGGCCGTCGGGTCCCATAATTAGTTCAAGACAGAGGCAGTTTTTGTAGGCGGGTTTGTCATAGAGGAGTGTGCCGGTTGCTAAGAGACTATAGAACCATCCACGGGTCTGATCAATGGCTTCGCAGATGAAATCGGCGGGATACGCCTGCTCCAGCATCTCCTTGTTCTCAAAAGGGTAGTGCCACTGCGCCGTGTGCGCACAACCGGAATCAAACCAGCAATCAATGACATCTTGCACGCGATGCATCGTGCCACCGCATTTTTCGCACGCGAGGGCAACGTCGTCTACATAAGGACGGTGGAGTTCAATATCATCTGGCACATCGGTACCGAGTTCCTGCAATTCGGCGATACTGCCGATACAGTGCTGATGCCCGCAGTCGTCACATACCCAGATCGGCAAGGGGGTGCCCCAATAACGTTCACGACTCAATCCCCAGTCGATATTGTTTTCCAACCAATTGCCGAAACGTCCGTCTTTGATATGCTCGGGATACCAGTTGATTTGCTGATTGTGCTGATGCATCCGATCTCGGATGGCGGTCGTCCGGATAAACCACGATTCGCGGGCATAATAGAGCAACGGGGTATCACACCGCCAACAGAACGGGTATTGGTGCGTATACTCGGTTGCCTTAAATAACAGCCCACGTCCGTCCAAGTTTTCGATGATTTTCGGATCGGCGTCTTTGACGTATTCACCCGCCCATGCGTCTTTAACTTCTGGGACAAATCTACCGTCGGGACCCACCAATTGCACGAGCGGCAGACCGTATTTCTGCCCGATGTCATAGTCATCCTGTCCGAAAGCGGGAGCAATATGAACTAAGCCACTCCCCTCTGTCGTCGTTACAAAATCACCTGTGACGATGTAGTGGGATCTTTCGGGATGCTGTCCGCCATCAAACAAGGGTTCGTATTCCCATTCTTGGAGGTCGCTGCCTTTATAATTTTCGACGATTTGCGGGGCTTCATCTCCGAATAAACTGGGTATACACTCTTTTGCGAGAATGAGGTGCTGTCCGTTTTCTTCTTCAACGGAAACGTAATCGTAATCTTCACCGACAGCGACAGCGACGTTAGAAGGTAACGTCCACGGGGTCGTCGTCCAAACGAGTAGGTAGGTATTCTCCCGGTTTTTCAGCGGGAAGCGAACAAAGATAGACGGATCGGCGACCTCTTGGTAACCGAGTGCGACTTCGTGGCTCGCTAAGGTTGTGCCGCACCGATAGCAATACGGTTGCACCTTATGTCCCTGATACAGGAGTTCTTTCTCCCACGCTTGTCGGAGGACCCACCAGACGCTTTCAATGTAATCGTTCGACAACGTGATATAGGCTTCATCGAGATTGACCCAGAATCCGATGCGTTCTGTCATCTGCCGCCAATCCTGCTCGTATTGGAAGACGTTCTCCTTACATTTTTCGATGAAGTTCTGAACGCCGTAAGCCTCCAGTTCCGCTTTGTTTGTAATATTGAGTTGCTTTTCGACCTGATATTCGACAGGAAGTCCGTGCGTGTCCCAGCCTGCTTTGCGGTGGACGTAATGTCCCTGTCATCGTCTTGTAACGGCAGACGGCATCTTTCATGATACGTGCGAGGACGTGATGTACACCGGGCGGTGCATTCGCAAACGGGGGTCCTTCGAGAAAAACAAACGACGGCGCGTCTTTGTACATCTCCATACTCTTCTGAAAGATGTCGTTTTCACGCCAGAACTCTAATATCTGTTTTTCCCTTTCAGCAAACGTGAATTGGGATGATACCTCTTCAAACATTTTTTAAACTATTCGCCTCCTGGGCCTGTTTCGTCCTGCTTCGCAGTGA
>CASHTH010002720.1:0-36625 GCA_030341885.1 Geodia barretti | reverse complement strand
CTCTATCCAGAATTGGAGGATAGAATGGAACGAGTCTATAGAGCTATAAAAAATGGTGGGCTTCTGCCAACATACAGTCATGAGATGTTATTGATGGTGTCTGTCTTACGTACCACCCAGACGCCCTAACCTACATAGTCCCCCAGTGACACCCTGTAAGTGCATGGAGCAACAGCCCACTCAGCTTCCACCTACAGAGTGTGCAGAAACTTCTAGCAGCTCACAGACACACAAACAAAACAGCAAACACAGTGGAATGACTTTTGAACTGCTTGTGTGCATGTGAGCCCTGTCTCGTGCACATGCTCCGGCACGAAGAGTAGGTTGGTTGTGCTGAGTCGGAAAGGGGTAAGCCAATCAGATTGCATTATGAAATAAAGGTAGCGGTCTCTCTCAGCACACGTGCAGGTGTATGCAAACGATACCAGTACCACATGATTATCATGCGATGTTATATACACATGATGAGTCAGCACAACCAATAAATCAGACATTACAAACCATACCCTCTTTTCGGTGCACATGTACACGCTCTACGCGTCGGGTCCGTACAATACACTTGATCCCATTCACCTACTGGTTTATCTACACACGCCTCTGTCTAGACACTGGGTGGCGCGGAGGGATGCTTCCATGCGCGTTTTAGTTTGGTTTCTAATATAATAGAGCACCCATAGCCACACCTCCGTGTTGGGGAAGCCTGATTGCCTTATATTTTGGTGGTCACTTATGGGGTATCAGTGGTTCCTAATGTTCAGTGCACATATGTTTGAGCATGTAATGAGGACCATGACAACCTTGACTGAGTCCTCTTTGTGCAAAGTCTAAGTCTATTTGGGAGTAATAGTGTGTGACTGCAGAGTGCCGTGAGTGAAACTGAAGTATGTATTCTAGCAGTACTGTATAGCTATACTAGGTGAATGCATCCATGCAACACGAAGGCAAAAAGTGAAGTACAACCCAGGACAACTCTTTTTAGAGCTGCCCTGGTTGTGATTGAACACACAACACTGCAGTCTCTCACTCACTATCACTACTAGACTTTGATAGCCTGGGGAACTTTCCCATGGATAATGCCAAAAGAGGTGCAAAGCAGCCAGGTATATACAATACTTCTGGAATATGTTAGTTGCATTTTGACTCCACTCCTTTTAGTGCCAAGGTGGTGGCTTCCAGGAGTTCAGAAGAGGGAAAGAATAATGTAAATTGAGGTGAGTTGAGCAATTTTGTGTCTGACACTGAGACAAGACTTGTTTGGTGGCATGGCTAGGTTTGTAAGTGTGAATTGCAAATTTGGTGATTCCACTTTTGGCATATCACCTCTAGTGTTACAGCATTCCGAGACCTTTTGGAATCCTGGCAGTTTTTATCTCTATGTTTTGTCATTTGACCTCCCTCCGTGCATATAATACCTATATCAGCCTAACGTAACACAGAAGCAGTGTTAGAAACTCCATTTCAACTCTGTCTGTGCATTATGTATTGGTTTAGTGAGTATATACTACACCCACGTGGCTTATTGTTTTTAACTTGGCACTCTTCCTTGTATTAATGTGAAAGTACAAGATACACACACTGTGAGAGTTGTTTGATGTATGACATACAGTTGACATGAATGTATTAAAGCTTTTTATATGCACGTATTATGCGTATTACTAGCCTCGTCCCCAGGCCCCACCCGCGAGGAGTATCCACTGCTTGCGCATGCGCGTAATTTTCAACGTGGGTGTAGCGCATACGTCAAGACCAAATTCGATAAAAGGAAATGACGTAGGAATAACTACGCTAACTCGTAAACAACACGTGGAGTATGCAAAATCATAGGAACAGGATTGGATACTTACGTAATTAACACCTCCGACGCGGGACACTCCGTGTTGCCAAGTCGCGGCTGGGTGAACCGTCTTTATCAAGTGGGGAGGATCAGAAATGAAGTAGAGCTTTCTGTTGTCACTCGCATGTATATTGGGAACTTTGTAGAGCACTGTCGATGTCAGGTCGTGGAGTTTCACTAAGCGGCGATTCACGGATGCACCATCATGCACTGAAATGTACTGGATTTGACTTCTCACCCTTCAACACAAGCAGAACTTGAGTTGTATCGGTATAGCTACTCTAGTAGACCTATGACTCTACTACGTATTCCATACCATTTAGAGGCGCACAGGCTGAACTAAGATGTAGTCCCACAACAATCTACCATGCAAACGACACCTCTCGGGGCAAAAACGCTGCACACGGAACTCACCGCAGTTGCAGAAGCATTCGAGCCTACCAGTCCTAGTACAGCAGAGGAAGAGCTTTATAAGGTGGACTCACTTTTCTCTTAGCTCCGCTGCTCCGAGGATAGAGTCCCACAAACGTCTCAAAAGTCTCTACACGTACGCTCAGTACATAACCGCAGCCCCCAACACCTCAGAGGTGATAATCGTGGCAACGCGGAGTGTCGTCGGTCGCAGCCTGCATTCATCGCGCGCGTATGCGCTCACGTGCTAAGTGTCCAATCCTGTTCCGCGCTATATTATCAATGGCAAAATGTAGCTGGCTCCTGTGTTGCAGTCGATCCTGCTCAGCTTGTGGTCCATCACGAACGGCAAAACTCGTAGCAGAGAGATTTGCCAACCGTGGGCAGCCACACAAAGACATCTCTACCTCGGTAAATTGAGTGGATAGCTTTTCTTTGCTCGGGCTTGGTGTGATGCTTGGAGTTCCAAGCGGGCGTAATGAAGAGCGACAAATCTCTCCGCCATTGCTCAGCTACTGGACTGACCCCACCCACTCTCCTCGGTGACGTTAGCGTCACACGAAAATATACGGAAAATACACGGTTTATCGACATTCCGATAAAATACCGCGCATGCGCAAGCAGTGGATACCAGCCTCTCCTCGCGGTGGGGCCTGGGGACGAGGCTAGCGTATGACCACTCTGATCCTGTAAATTTGTACACTCTTTGTGGCATGCATGTGTGGCAAACGGGGTCCTCGCGGCGGGGGAAAACACAGTGACAAACCAAAGTTCCCTGTCGATTTCTTTGAACACTGCCAGGCACTTCGTTCAATGATATCGAGGTAATGTAAGCCAAATCATGTGAGCTCTAAAAAAACTCCACGACGTGGCACGTATTTCTTTAGGCTGTTTGTGGCAATAATAATATGGTTCAGAGGGGAATGTTGTATCCTATTATTGTGAGTCCTTCTTTAGGGGCACATCCAACACTTCAAAAAATGATGGCTGTTTGTAGAGCCACACCTGACCTAATTGGTGAGTGCAATGTGGCATACCACTGTGTCAGTCAGAGTTATTAGAGGGAGAGAGGGAGTGTTGCTTGCACCAAAACAAGACGCAGGTAATATGTAGGAAGGCACTGGCTTGACAGAATGTGTCATAAAAATATATAGTCATATTTTTTGCCAATGTGGAATGATACATGAGGATACATGAGGACACTACCCACCTGAGACAGTAGGCAATTCAGCCAGTAACACAGAGGTAAGAGGACCATGCTTACTAGAGAGAGAGGGTAAGGTATATGTGGAAAGTAGAGGGGAGGGAGGGAGAGAGGGAGGGAGGAAGGCGGGCGAACTGCAGGGTAAAACATTTTTGGAATGAACGAAAATTGTTATGTCGAAATATTCGATGCTGGATTGAAAGTGTAAGTGAATAAACCAGGAACTCTCTCTGGAGATCGCCCCAGCGAAGAGAGGGTTTTTCGTCCATCATTAACCTTCGGCGCACATGCGCAGCGAGGGTTATAGTACTTGGTTTGTCATTCCGTCCGTCCGTCCGTTCGTCCGTCTGTGTATTACCACGTTTTCTCCCGCTACGCGCAACAAGACGCCCAAAGCGCAATGCCAAACTGGTTTCAGTGCCACACTGGCTTTGTTTTAGAAATAGCGATTTCGGTAAAAATCTGCGTTCGAAAGTTATGGCGTGAAAAGCAAAACAAGGAGCTAATATGCAATTAGCACAGGCTTCCCTCGACCGCGTCCGCTCGCTCTTGAAGGCACAGAAGTCACAACGAAGGGCATGTATCAACTCCCGCATGCAATCTACTACTGTAGCTAGCCCGTGCCGCGAGCTACTAGCGGGATACAACGAGTAAAGAAAAGAAAAGCCCAGCCATCAATTAGTGGTACCGCGCATACGCACTTCGCCGAGGGTTTTGCACTTTACATTTATATAGCGGGAGGACTCCTCAGCAGGTCCGCTGTATTAATGAAGTGCAAACCCTTGGCAAACTGCGCAAGCGTGATACCGCTAATTGATTGGCTGGGCCGTAGTATGTGTGTACTTGTGGTCTTCCGCAAGTAGCTCGCGGAGAGAGTAGTAGAAAGCATGTGGGAGTCGATACATCCCATCCGTTCAGATTTCTTGTTTGCACAGACATCAAGCGGTCGTTTCTTTCTTGTCGCAAGTCACTGCGGTAGATCGTGTACCTCTTTCATGGGACACTGAAAGACACCATTTTACTGCTAACTCAGCAATGAGCATGCGCCGAGCAGCGTTTCCTAATACCGTGTGTGCACGTGTCGGAACTCCACAGTCGCCAGTGTCATCCAGGTAGTAAGTACACGCATGTACCTTTGTGAATTTTGCTGTGTAACGACCCTTGTTTTTTTCGTTTTTGGTACTTCAAGCCATCCCTATATCACCCTTCATTTTGAAGATATGATTTGTCCACTTGCAGGGCATTTAGGAAATGTCTCTCTCTCCCTATCTTCTCCCTTATTAACAAACAAACAATTGTTGACAACTGACAGAGATAGAGTTATTACTGCGGGGTACCTTCTGGTGCATGATGTTTTAGTGGCAAATCTTGGTTACAAGGACCACATGTAGCTACAATTGCTGCATGAATGATTATGGTGTGCACACGTAATTTGCACCATGCATAATGCAAAACACCCTAGGGGAACTGCTCAAGTTTGATCTCCATGTGTGCTACTGTTAGTGGGTTTGAGGAGTGAAGAAAATTGCCTGGGGCAGATTTGTTGTTTGGGCACTTAGAAGTGCAGTGACTGTCTGCATGGTGGGTTTTCTCACCTCAACCCTCCACCAGCTACACCAGGTAATCAGATTTTGGAAACTGGGTCCAACCCTGCAAGCTTGACAGCTCACCCGAGATTGCACAACTGGGTAAATCCTGCACACATCTACAGCTCACACCAACACCTCTCAGAGATTGCACAACTGAGTCAACCCTGCACACCTTGAAGGCTCACCCGAACAACTCTCAGAGATTGCACAACTGGGTCAACCCTGAAGACCTTGAAGGCTCACTCTAACACGTCTCAGAGAGGGTGACAAAGACATTACTCATGATGGTGGCATCACTCCTGCAGTTGAAAAGGAAGGGTATACTTCCAACAAGTTTGTGATAGCTACAGGTAAAAAAAGCTGGTAACCATCCTAGCGAGGTTGTGTCCTTTATTAACCATCGGCGCGCATGCGCAGCGAGGGTTACAGTACTTGGTTTGTCCGTTGTCCGTCTGTTACCACGTTTTTGCCCACGAGCAACGAACAGGTAAAATAGCGACACCAACGGGTTCAGCGCTACACTGGCTTCATTTTAAAAATTTCGATTTTCGTAAAGTACACGTTCAAAAGTTATGGCGTGAAAGCCAATATGCAAATTAGCATGGGCTTACCTCGACAAGATGTGCTTGATCTACGTACTCCCCTTGGAGGCATACGTCACACGAAGGGCGTGTCATCGACTCCCGCATCAGCTACTCTACTACTGATAGCAGACTCTCCTCGAGCTACTAGCGGGAGATCACGGGTAAACGCAGACTAATAGGCCCAGCCCATCAATTAAAGGTCAGCGCATGCGCAGTTCGCCGAGGGTTGCACTTTAGTACTTCTCATTATTAACCCTCGCCGCGCATGCGCAGCGAGCGTTACAGTATTCTTCTGTCCGTCTGTTCCGTCTGTCCGTCGTCGTCCGTCCACGTTTCCTGCCACCACGCGAGAAAAAGGTAAAATAGCGACACCAACGGGTTCGGCGCTACACCCGCTTCATTTTAAAGTGCCCCGCGTTAGAAGTTATGGCATGAAAACAAGTGAAACAAGCCAATATGCAAATTAGCACAGGCTTACCTCGACCGGGTCCGCTTGCTCTGTGTACCTTGGAGGCACAAGAAGTCACAACGAAGGGCGTTTATCGACTCCCGCATGCTATCTACTACTGTAGCTAGCCCGTGTCAGACTCTTCGCGAGCTACTCCGCGAGGTAAACGCATTACTACAAATAGCCCCAGCCCATCAATTAGCGGTACCGCGCATGCCCAGTTCGCCGAGGGTTGCTTTCATTATTTTACAGTAGGAGGACTCCAGCAGATAAGCCATTCCCACTTTTCTAAGGATTCGGTGGGTGTGAGATTAGAGAAATTTAGTGAGTGTGTGGTGTGCCAGTGTAGCCATGAGCAAGTGTTAAAACATTACCAGCATAGGAAGGCAAACAACACCAGGACAACTCGAGAAAAAAAGAGCTACTCTGGGTGAGATTCACACTTTGCAGTCGAGGCACGATTCCTTTGCCCAATGAGCTAACAGGCAAAGGTCAGTAGGGGTAATCACAGGGGCACCCCCAAAGAACTGTTATGGCACATGGTAGTTGGAGGTTGTCAAAAAACAATACAAAACAAACCACCGCTCACTGGATCATTATGATGTTAGAACACTACCAGTACAATGCGAACGGCTGCGATGATTTTTCTCTCCACCAGCACAGTAGAAGCTTCTCTAGAATCGAGGGAACCTGCAGAGTGCATATGAAACATCACATTCAACAGGTAAGTGCAGATATTATCACAGGCCTTAGATCTATCATGTAGAGCAATGCATAGGAGTCACATACGAGGTAGAAAGGCAAAGCCACAACAAACAATTCAACTACACAGCCAGGACAGCTTTTTTTCCAAAGGAAAAAATGAGCTGCCCTAGGTGGGATTAGAACCGACGACATTCTGCAGTCTAGGAGAGCGCTCTACCAACTGAGCTATATATTGTGTGTGTGTGTGTGTTGGTATATTGCGATGTGATACACTCAAAAAACACTCACCAAACAACTCAGATCCCAAATGTAGACAATAGGTACTGTAGCCCTTCTTGGAAGACTTCAGAAAGTCTGGAAAATAGAGAAAGGGAGATAGGAAGAATAACACAGAAACATGGTATTAAAACAAAAGCTGAAGTGAGTATAGTATGTCAGTGATAGTTGGAGAGCACAGGAAGTTGGACACAGACTACAATTGGAATACAGTCTGACCTATTTCTATGGAGGCAATTTTCATGGGGCACCACATTTGAAAGTACTGCTTACTGAAATGGTTATGAGCATGCTCATACCACATCAAGGACCCTACAGCTCTGCTTTTACTGCAGTAGTGAACACAGTGCAAGGAGTATATAAGCCGCTTCATTGCGTGAATCTGTCGCTGACACTCGTATACCAGTGGCATTTGTGAAGGGGTGAAATGTAAGTACCCTAGAGGTGAGTAGCAATGTCTACTGCCTCTACAGAGTTTATACATACTGATGATGTTCGGGGCATGCAACTGTTTGTTACACAGGCATCACCCTGTAATGTGTGTCTCCACAGACTGTTACGAAGGTGGCTTCCTCCAGACACTAGGCAAATCAGCATGATAGGAAAGGTTGCAAGGTAATGAGCACAGTGAGAAATGAAAAGCACTAAAGTGCAAACCCTCGGCGAACTGGGCATGCGCGGTACCGCTAATTGATGGGCTGGGCTGCTATTAGTATGCGTTTACTCGTGGTCTCCCGCTAGTAGCTCGCAGAGAGTCTGACACGGGCTAGCTACAGTAGTAGATATATAGCATGCGGGAGTCGATACACGCCCTTAGTTGTGACTTCTCGTGCCTTCAAGATACACAGAGCAAGCGGACCCGAGCCTGTTGAAAATATAAGCGCATGCGCATTTTCCGCAGAGATAAAAATGGCCGACTAGCATTAGCCGTACAATGGCGGAAGCGCTCTAGCTTCGCAACTAAGCTTTTTCAGAGAAAACTGTCCGATCGTTCTGACCTTCGTTGCCCGTTAAGTAGGTCGTGTCGTTTGTGAGACGAACAGACGTTGGAGGAGTAAGATATAGACAAACTGACAGACCCAACTACAGTACCCTCGCTGTGCATGCGCGCCGAGGGTAATAACACACATCACACATGTTCTTGTTTTGCCTTCTATTCGCAGGGAGTTGCAAACTGTGTGCAACTTCCTCCCAAGTGACACCACGAGGAGGTTGAAGGCCCATCATGGGACAGTCTCAATTCATACATACACAGAGATGACTGCCCCACAATGTCGTCACTCACGAGTGGATTCACACCGCAAAAATAGTTGGCCTATATAGAAAGTTATCCATGCCAGGGTTTACTGTATGAGTTGTATGGTTCTGTCCTGGCAGTGTGAATCCACCGTGAAGAGTGGATGTTATTAGGTACCCACTTACAGGTCAGTGACAGTTTCTGCAACATAAAAATGTGCTCACAAGGGTTAGCACGGCAGAGGGCGATATTTTCAGCTGTCAAACTTTGTTCCCTGCTAGTTGGTACATACACATTTCCCATTGGACATCACTCTTCAAAAAAAACAAATTAATGCAGTGTCGAGTTCCATACAAACAGTTGCCCTCTTTTGGGATCCTGTAAAACAACCCGAGTGTGGAGATCTCTCAATAGTAAGCAAACTGACTCATGGCACACATAACCTGAGTGTGGAGATCGGATCCTAGCAACAACTCACTCAGGTCCACACATAACCCGAGTGTGGAGTTCTCTTAGCAACAGCTCGCTCGGGTTTGAACACACAAAACTATTTACACACATCACTTCATGGAGAGCGAGCACAGTGGCATGACCTTTGAACTGTTTTCATGATTCTTTTATCCTAAACAACTCAGTCAAAGTTTCTCACTGCATTCGCTCACCATTCATTCATTTTTACATTGGAAATCATGGAAAATGCACTCAATCAACCCGAGCGTGGAGATCTACAGCTCGCTCAGGTGCAAACATACCTGAGCGTGGAGATCGATCCTAGCAACAACTCACTCAGGTTCACACATAACCCGAGTGTGGAGAAACTCCTAGCAACAACTCACTCGGGCTGGAACACTCAAAAGCACAATACACATTTTACACATCACATTTATGGGGAGCGAGCACAGGGGCATGAACTGTTACATTTTATTCTAAACAACTCAGTCGGGCATGCTCACTGCATTCGCTAACCATTCATTTTTACATTGGAAAATCACATTGAAAAATGCACTCAATCAACCCGAGCGTGGAGATCTCCTAGCAACAGTTCTCTCAGGTTCACACATAACCTCACACATAACCCGAGTGTGGAGAAACTCCTAGCAACAGCTCACTCGGGCACACATATGTACCTAGTGTGGAGAAACTTTCAGCAAACAGACACCCACACTACTGTATATGCTGATTCGCCACTGGTAAGGGTAGGTAGGTGTCTTCACACACCTTTTGCACTCCCAGTGGACCTCGGATTCTCCAAACACCTCACTGGGAATGTCCATGCAGTGGCGGTGATACCAGATGTGGCAGGAATCACACTTGGCCATCTCATCACCTTCCTCTTCCGGCATGCGACACGAACAGTGGAGCTCCACTGTCTTTGGCTTTCTCTGGACACTCTCTCTCTCGCCCAACACAGGAAAACGAGAAACCTGGCAATTCTCAAGACAAGTTATCAGATGTGGCCTGATCTTACTGTGATCAAACCTAACACTGCAAGGGTTCATACCACTGCATATGTCAAATGCATAGGCTATGGCCAGAACCCCGCAGTCGGAACCATTGGACTGTTTCTCAACGTCCATCATTACAACTTTTAGCTCAGAGCTCGGGACATGGACCATGCGTGCTATCAAATGAACAGTTTCTTTGGACAGAGTCTTGTACAGACTGTCATACACATGGACAACACCACTCTGACAACCAACTGTGGACACAACACACCAGTGGCTGTTCCTGACGTGTATGATTTGAACAAATTCCCCAGAGTGGACCTGAAACGCAAACGCCTTCTGCAGTGTGGGGGGTTGCAGGCCGGCCATGTTGGGGAAAAACTGAAGCAAGATCATCTGTGCAGCACAGATGATCTTGTCGGTGAGCCACCCTCTCCGAGACAAAACTACATCCCGATCACGACAGCTCAGAGTGTAGGCACCGTTACTTACCCACATTTCTGGGGCCTCGTTTTCTTCTTCAGATGCTGAAGATAGCACAATGCTCTCAGAGGTCTGGGGAACACAGCAATTACAGCGTTCATGCAGAGCTGAGTCATTTGTTACACTGCGGAGCGAGATTCTGGGGGCTTTTCGCCACTCATCGAGTGGAATAGGAGAGCAATCACTCACAGGAATAAGCTCAGTGCCAGAGAACGAGGTGTTCAGAACACCTTTCGAGCAGTAGAGCTGATACCGGCCAGCAAACTCCTCCCACAATGCGACAGGGGACGTGAAAATCACCCCATGCTTCTGCTGTGAATGCAGACATAATCCCCAACTTTCATCTCGGGCTTCACGTCCTCTGAAGAGACAGGTTTTACACTCTCTGGGGGACTTGAGACATGTTCTGGCTCTAATGGACTGGGATCTGCATGTCCTCCCGGGTTATTTGGGGGAGGAAACAGAGTACGGCCAGACAGACGGTTCCTGTAACTCAAGGGACAGCCTCTCTTGTGGGCCCTCCCTTCAGCTCCACACGTACATGATATCAATATCAATTTCTTCTGAGTCTGACGAGTCACCACCTGCGATGTCTTCACCAGACTCAGAGTCAGATATCAATTCCTCGCGGGACCATCAGAGTGGGTCGTCTTTTTTGGCACGACTTTGTGGAAAGGGCAGTCTCTGTGGCTGGAGCGTCGGTGTGTGCTCGATCCACATGCAGCACAGTTTCCCCTTCCCCTTGGCGTTTATCCTTGCCCACGACCACTGCCTTTCCCTTTTCCTTTGTTCTGGTTCACCCCATCACCAGAGTCACACACCATTTCTTCAACGTCACTATCACCACTACCGTCAAAGTATGTATCGTGGCCGTGTTTCTTTTGACCACTTGATGCGCTTTATCCCTTCCTTGACACGCTTCTTTTTCAGTTCTATTCTCCGTTTCTTCTTGGGAGTGGTCCTGGCCAACTCTAATTCTCTCTTCCTCCGTGCATTGTGCTTCTGTAGTGCTTCAACCATGCCTTCAAAAACGGGAAGCTTCATGCGTCGGTACAACTCCGGGAGCCAGTGATAACTAGTACCTAGCTTTGCATGCGTGTAGGTCAGGTAGGCTTGGAGCAACCCAAGATTAGTGGAGAGTTGGTAGTGAAGCCTCTCCAAGTGGACCGGAACCTAATCAATACGTTGTGAGAGGCTTCGACTGCATTAGAGTGGCCACGTTTGGGGATGGGGTGAACCAGTTTGCTGACCTGTGCAGCTTTCTCTGTACATTCAATCTCATACAACAGTGCATGAAAATCACAATCCAGCTTCATTCTGGATTTGTATGGTTTTCCCTCACACTGACTCAATTTGTTCTTTGTCACTACACTTTTTGCACATGCAGACCCGAAGTGGGTGGAAGTCACACTTTCCTCCCTCCCACTCATGAATGTCACGTGCATGTTTAGGCAGTGCTTCCAGGCATTTCACATATTCCTCTTGTGACTGAGCCTCCATCAAAATTGACGTGAAATTTGTGTGCGCTTAAAAGGTGCATTCAAGCACCCGCATGTAGCACTGTGGTTGCCCCCCTCACATTTACAGCGGAGCTCACCCACAGCAGGAAAGCTATCTTTGTACTTGTCCACCATCGTCTTGGACACCTTTTTCATCTTGTGACACAATTCAAGAATTTTTTTGTGGGCATGCCCAGCATGTCCGCCACAAATCATTATTTCCGCATCAGGAAACACATCACTGACTGCCTTGGCAGAGGAGGAGTCAGCGTCCTGCCAGTGGACGGCAACCTGCATTCCCTCCTCTTTGGCCCTACGAAATGTCAGGCGGGCAGCATACCCTACGGCAGATTTGGACGTGCCCTTGTACAACTTTTCCTCTATAACATTGTCACTGCCTTTCTGGCAGAGATGATGGTAATAGAGGAGAGTCCCGTTTAGGTAGTTCCTGATGGTGAATTTGGCATTTTTGCTATGCCAGCCACGCCTTTGCCACGTACCATCTGCAACCGTTACCATGACCCGAGCTCGTGCTCTTTTTTTTAATCTTTCATTTCTTGCTTGGCAGTCTCACACATTTCGTGAAGAATTATGGGATACATGTTTACTCGTGGTCTCTTGCCAGCTCGCGCAGAGTCTGACGCGGGCTAACTACACTACTAGATAGTATGCGAGATCTTCTGGTGCCTCCGAAGTACGCAGAGCACGCGGATCGATCCGACTGTGGTAAGCCATCCCGTCCGTTGTGTATTTGCATATTGGCTTTTTCGCGCTCTAGCTTTGCAACGGAGCAGTTCAGAGAAAACCGTTAGAACGTTCTGACATTCATTGTCCGTTAAGTAGGTCGTATCCTTTGTGAGACCAACAAACACCCGAGAAGTGAGATTGAGAGTAACAGACAGAAAGACAGACAGACAGACAGACAGACAGACAGACACACACACAAACTACCGTAACCCTCGCTGCGCATGCGCGCCGAGGGTTAATAAAGGGCGTGGTTATTACCATCACAATCGCATTGCGGCAGTGTAAATTGCCTGCGTTTGAGCAGCGCGCATATATTTTTGTATTCTAGGTTGTATGGGATGGATTCTGACGCAATGTGAGGGATAAAATAGTGATTACACACCTGTCTATTATTGGTTTGACCTAATTCTGGGGGGCCCAATAGATTGTGTTGACATGTGTTGTGAATGTGGCGTGACTCGTCTTCCCATTCTACACGTGTGTGAAAGAGGAGAGAGGGAGTAAAAAAGATGAGGAAAAGAGGAGAGGGTGTAGGCTTCAGTTTTTCTACAACAGAGGCTACATTTTTATGTGTACATTGTATGTCCAGTCAATGTTTCAAGAGCTAAAACAATCCCCTCCTCTCTTTCTTTCTCAGTCACGGGAGCAGGGCAGTTATGGAATCACTCACGGAACACTGTTTGTAACCCCCTCATGGTGTGATGCTAGGAAATCATAGAGGTAAGGTTCTCTCTCCTCTATATCCCTTCTCTTCTTCTCTTTTCTCTCACTTTGTTCCACACACATATATACTGGTTTGGTCCTCTCCATACGATTTGTTGTATAGATACATTATGCACATGTATGAAATTATAGTTCATAGCATACCAGCCACAGGTATAGATAGATAGATAGAGAAATAAATAAAAACCACCACCAACATAATATACATTGCAAGCCTATCTTTGCCTTCTCTCTCCTTCCTCATTTCCCCCCTTCTTTCTCTTCTACTGATGCCGAGAGAGACAAAACTTGTGAGGTTTTGCAGCCTCTATCTCGTGTATCACAAGCTGCTCAACATTGCTATATACTGGTGAGCTAAAAAATTTCATAATACAGTGTGTATATATACAAATCCACTGCTATCTCAGTGTACTAAGATTGTGTCCATTCTGTCTGTTAGTGTTATATTTTAGTTCTCTTGTGCATGGTTTTTTTTAAGCCAGTGTCGTTTGATATCTGCAGCTTCAAAGAAGACACCTCTATATTTAGTACATATACATTTTTTCTACATAATTATACTCACTGACGTCATAGCATATAAATGCAGTTTTGTAAGCGATTTTATGTCCATATTCTGCAGGTTCATTTCCCCCCCTTTCTGACTGATGAGATATGGAGGCTTGTATATTCCAAACTGTGAAAGGCTAGGCTAAAACTAGATATGCTACAATCACTACTAGTAGCTATGCAGTGCCATATCTTGCATTTTGCGTATGCAGGGGTAGTTTCCCTCATCAGTACAGATAATATTGTATGCACAGTTTTGTGACAGAAAGGTCTATCGCCGTCGGCCAGTTCCTACCACACTAAGTAGGCATTAGATTGTCGCAAAAGAACACCTGACTCCCTCCCTAAATTCTCCATGCTCTGATATTATTGTTGTCAATGAACTGATTAGTGGGGTGTCCTGATTAGTAGGGGTCTCCTGATTAGTGAGGTGTCATGCTCTCAGGTGTCGTGAAGTGTCCTGCTCTCATGTGTCCTGATTAGTGAAGTGTCCTGCTCTCAGGTGTCCTGATTACTGAGGTGTATATACAACTGATTGCATAAGGATTGTGGCTCCCCATCCACCCCGGCGGCCTATAGGAGTCAAAGGTCGGCTACAGTATCCTATCCGGTAAAAATTGTGCGCATGTGCAGTTCAATTCAAATCGTCGGTGTGCCAGCATTATTCATGCATCAGGTACAAACTATGGTGATCTGATGGAAGACTGCCACACGAAGCTCTGCAAGGGAGGCTAGGCAAGGGGATTGAGCATCGGAAGCCGAGGGGGGAGAATGGTAGTGAGTATTGGGAGGCGGGGGGAGGAGAGTGGTAGTAAGCATCAGGAGCCGAGGGGGGAGACTGAAAGGGAGCTTTAGGATTGAGTTTTCTTTCATGTTGGGTCTGGTACATGTTCATACTCTGTCTCACACTCCACAGACCTGTGGGAAGGCCTCATGCTTCCTACCCACCAGAAACAAGCCGGTGGTGAGAGGGAAGCAGTGATCTGAGCATGCCTGGTTGGCCCATAACTTTGATCTTATGAACCGTAGTGTTTGTGCCAGGCTATAAAAAGTGGGGGCCCTCAGCTGTACACATGCGCATCGAGGGTACAGTAGTTGGGTCGTTTGTCTGTTACTCTACATCTCACTCCTCGAACGTCTGTTCGTCTCACAAACGATACGACCTACTTACTCACCATGATCGATCCGTGTGCTCTGTGTACCTCGGAGGCACTAGAAGATGCATGCAACGCAGGGCGTGTATCGGCGCGCATGCGCAGCGAGGGTTACGGTAGTTGTCCCGTAAGTCTGTCTGTCTGTCTGTCTGTCTGTTACCACGTTTTCTGCCACCGCGCGCACGAAATCGCGATATGATCGGGTTCAGTGCTACACTGGGTTGATTTAAAAAAACTACTGTGTTTTAAAGTTATGGCGTGAAAACCAATTGAACAAGCCAATATGTAAATTAGCACAGACTTACCCCGACCGCATCCGTTCGCTCTGTGTGTCTTGAAGGCACACAAGTCACAACGAAGGGCATGTATCGACTCCCGGATGCTATTTACTACTGTAGCTAGCCCGTGTCAGACTCTCCGCGAGCTACTAGCGGGATACCACGAGTAAAGGCATAAAAAGCCCAGCCCATCAATTAGTGGTACCGCACATGCGCAGTTCGCCGAGGGTTTGCACTTTCATTTGGAAGGCAGCCTTCTGCCAAAAAGGGTGATCCATAGCTTTTTCTAGGTAGGTAGGGTTGGGGGGGGGGAGTTACCTCAGGACACCTATTGTCTGTGGATGACTTAGGTGGAGACTGTACCTGTGTGTTTAATGGCAAAGTAACTGGTCTTAGTCTCATGATATCTGATATGTGTACAGGCACACGTGCACTTGCTATGACGTTTCCACACGCCCATAAAATTTAGTCTAACGATTACGTATTGCATGAAGGTCAAAGGTCATACACCATTCGCAGAGCTCGAGAGTTGTCCGTTACTCCGAAATGCATGCATAATGAAGTTTGTCCCATTAATGTGTGATAAATCATTTTGGAAGGCAGTTGTCTACCTAGAAATAGTAGGTGTGTGTGTGGGGGGGAGGGGGGGGGGTTGCCATCAACCACCTAGTATATATAGTCATTCCATCTTGATACACGTTCATAATGAGTGCTCCCCCATTTTCTATGTGTTATGGATTTTGTGTACTGCCTTCCCTCTCTCTTCCTATAGGAATGGTGCTAGTAAGAGAACACAGCATCCAGACACTCATACTATCTAACCGTTGAGTGGATGCTGAGAGAGTGGGACACAACTGCCAGGAATGAATGATCTCGCCGAGGAGAAACTCACCAAAAGAGTGAGGAAGGGATTAAAAAGGCACACAGGATGTACGTAGACACCACTGAAATGACGACACTTTCTTAGTGTATATAATGTTTTTCTTATTTCAGCACCCATGTATGCACATAACATACATTAGGACATTGTATATACGTGTGTGTGTAAAGAGACTCCATTGAGCGCAGGTCGAGGAGAGAGAGAGGGCTATGAAAGCTCTGAATAAGGGACACTGTGTGGATGCATTGAAAGTGACCCTATCATAATGTGTATACGTAGTGTGGGGCTGCACCAAGTTGAAAAGACGTTTAGCATTGTAGCTTTCTCTCTCTCTTCCCATATTCTCACTTCCTTCGAGCCAGCAAGCATTCGTTACTCGTGGTCTCACTGGAGTTGGACCTCTTGTCCTTCACAGTCGTCCCTCCTATAACACTCACCCACTTCTCCAGTCTTTCTTCTACCAATGTCCTCATAAGAAGATTCAGAAGTGGTCCACATGCCAGGATAAGGCATGTCAGCGTCTTACACGTACCTGACTGGGAAAGCATCGCCAAGCATTCTGCCTCGAGGAGTGAATTTGTCAAAGTTACGAAACGGCCAGCAGTTATAATATAGCTTGTCCAACGTCACATTACTGAACTCATTGGCTAGTAGGAGCTGTGGGTTATAGCTCTTGTTATGCAGCATGTGTATATATACCTGCTGACACTGAAGGAAGAAGTATTTTACCTGTGTGATGCTGATCGTCTGATTATTTAGCAGCGTTTCTGAACTGAGGTATGTCTGGCGCACGGAAACTCACAATATTGTTTTCATGACACTGTTTAAAAAACTGTACATGATTGTTATACTCTGTCTCTGTTGGAGGGTTATTCATAAGAATGTTGCTGTATCCTTTGCACACCAACTTCTCTCCATCGAGGTAGAACCTGGAACAGAGAACAGTATGTGTTAAAAGTTGTTGGTGACTAAAAAACGTCGGAAGTTGCAAAACAAGTCACACACTTGGGGCATTCCTAATTCGGTTATGTCATGGCACACTTTGATACTTGCAGGATAGTGTACTATAGTCGTTAGGAATAGTGGGAGTGGCACATGTGTGGAAAAACGTAGAGCAGTGAACTGATAAATGGTCAGTAGTATTTTCCCTGTCTATTTAACGCCGTTGAAATGTCCAAACTCAGTAGAATAGGCTTGTTACAGCTGTTTCCCCTAAGGGTGCCCTTCTTTCTATTCACGAACAATTCTCTGATTTTGTCTATATAGCTCAGTACGTTATACTTTTACAACAAATGAAGGCGGAGATTTCCTAAAACCCCTTGCCGTCGTTGCCGCTGAAGGAAAAGTGCTGCAAAGAGCCAACTATATACGACTGTGTCACTGCCTCACTGTGTCGTGCGTCAGCCGGTTTATGTTGGCATTGCCAGAGGAGAGCAGGGGACAACTACCATCCACCCGGAGAAATCTGACAGTGCTAGAGGTTTGCATATGAACGCGCTCTGGAGATGGTGGTTCGCTCAGTCATGGTCTGTTCGAGGCTGGACTGAAAACTGGTCCGTGATAAGTTGATATTCACACACCTGATACAACTCTCTGCCCCAAAAGGATTCTCTTGATAATTCACACCTGATACAACTCCCTGCTCCCTAACCACAGCCCTGTAGCTGATGTTGTTCTGCATAACATCACCTTAGCAACAGGCGATAATTACCTGCATGTTTCACTTCCGGGATACGCTACAGCGCCATCTTTGGGTCGAAATGGAATGAGGTCATTTTTTACACTGCGAATGGTGCCCTCTACAAAAGAATTTTGAACTTTTCTCTATCGAACTGTGTATGTTTGAGGTGCCGCTGTTTTGGCATTTGGCAATAGCGGGTGGTTTTGCTAGATAGCATACTGTTGTGCCATATAGTGTACCCTGGAAACGGGCATGGATGTAATTATCTCGTATTGAATTCTTCCGTATGTAAAAACTATTGGGACAATGGCTAATGCAGCCGGCATGCTAAAGTTGTTCTATCCCATGCAGAGTTGAACTGCTGCACTTCACTGGAGAGACTGCTGCTCTCGTCAAGAGCCTTTCAAAATGTGAGTGGTTTTTTTTTACAGATCAGGTCGCATGTGTGGCGACAAAATCCCTATTATATGCCTGCCAAATCTCACTGTTGTGCATTCTGGGAAGTAAACGTTGCACCATTCATCCATTTCCGTCAAAATGCCGTACTACCGTTTGTCCATTGAATGTTCATGTTCACGGTCAACACCGCAGCATGGCTTTAGTGGCGAAATGTTGGTGGCGAAATTGGCATATGTTTGCCAACTGGTGATGTCGTAGGCCTTTGCTGAGGCTTAGAGCATGCTTTGCTACTCCAGGATAGGGTCCTGGTGTTGCCCAGACAAAGTGGGAGTGTGCAATATAGCGTGTTTGCTTGGGTCAGAGTACAACTTGGCAATTCCACCTGACCCGTCTATACCCGTTTTTTTTTTATGCAGGGAGTTTTTAACAGGGCGCTACAAAAGGGATTCCACTTAAACTTTGAGAAAGTGTTGGTCTTGGTCAGAGGTTTCAACTGAGATATATACCCATGTCAGGAGACCCAGTATTAAAAATAGTTTTGTGTGACAGCAGATATACACACGCTGACCAACCTCTCAAACTTACCAAAAATAATGATACTCTTTTGTGTCGCAGAGGCAGCCCACACAACTGTCACCAACATGGGCCCCAGAAACCCCCATAAGGGTGTACAGCACTTGCAGTAGCAGCTCTGCTATGGCCGGAAGATTGGCCTCTAGTGGCCCAACACAAAGTTTCACTTCCATTAGGATTTTCACTTCAAAAACTCTCTGAGGTTGGAAAGAAGAACATACATAGACATGACAGACTACTTTGTCTTTAGCAGCTCATGGTATATACATGCAAGAGTTGTGATGATGGTTATAAGTGCCACATGCGGTGTTTGACCTTAACATAATAGTTTCGCAGGGCCAGACATTCTGGGGGGGGCTGCGCATGTGCACCGAGAGTTAACAATGCTCTACGGTAGCGAGCGAGTCATTAGCGATACACTCACTCATGTGCATGCTTCATGACTATATAGGGCTTAATGTGTACTAGATAACATTCCCATCACCATAAACTGTATGCTGTGAATAGCAATTGTGTTATGTGGCGGTACACAGGTGCAGAAAAACCATGAATCAGTTTTGTACCCTTTCATCTATTCTTCCTAAAAATAACACTTCCTCTTCTCTTTCCTCACTCTTCCCTCTGCATCAAAAATAAAATGTGTGGAAGTCAGATTTAGCAGTGGTTAGCTACACACTGTGTGAAAGCTCTGATTAAATGCACGTTGCTACGTGGTGAGCCATTCTGGGCTATTATACAGTCAGATTCAGAAATGCCTCCATGTTTTCTGGGCAATTTTCATGTTCTCTGATTTTATCAATATGATCACATCAACGAAACGGCAGTATTGAGAGCTAATGCCTAGATGGTAGTTATGTAGGTTTGCATTAGAGAGTGGCATACATTAATGTACTCAGGTTTCAAGAACTACCAGCAGGCACTGGGCTCCACTTAGAAATCTATGCATAAACTAATGAGCATTAGCTCTTAAGTGGCAGCATAGAGATGTGACCCTAGTGCCCATTTAACAGCAGATCAGCAAGTTTCAGGTCACCTGATAGTGCTCGTGGTGCTTAGCTCAAGAATTTCAAAGGCCCTTGTTGCAGCAGTCCCACTTGGAGCGGTGGGTATTTTATACCCACGAGTGAGCTAGCAACGAAGCTATGTATGTAGATAGCTCAGCTGTCCCAGGAAGCAGTCTATGGTGCAAAACCAGAATCGGTGTGCTAGGAAGAGCACTGCCAACTATCATGAAAACTTGGCAGCCAGATTAAATCATCTAAGCTGGTTAGGCACCGCTGGTCCATCGTCTAAGCTGGTTAGGCACCCCGCAGAAAGTCCCCTCGATTCAGCTGCCTCGTCGGTCTTGGATGATGCAATAGTAACCTCGTCTGCACCTCGGTCACTATTGCATTATCTGTGACCTGTGTACTCAGCATCTGTAGTTCTTCCGCTCAGGTACCTAACCTACACGTAACTCAAAAGTTAAGTTACAGAAACAACTAAGAAACTTTCTGCATAGTCCTTAGTTATCAATACCTTTTATTTAGCGACGAATCTTCGCCTCTATCATTCTTCTCTCTGCAAACAATATGATGATCCTTAGGTCTTAACCAGTGCAATAAGTAATAGTCAAAGCACCATGCTAGTAGTCTCGGGTACCCAGACCCGACGTAAAAGTGAAGGAGGGGTCTGGGCACAGAAGTGTGTCCGTACACCACAAATGCTGGTATACAATAATCAATGTTTTATTTATCATGTGGCAAATTTAGAGTCCAGAATATTTTCTCTACATGATTTAGAGGTCTGCACATCAACCAATCAGATTGCTCATTTTAAATGACCTAGCTCTAAATATATTCGCATCGCTCTCGCCATTTGTGATTTGCAGTAACACATCTGTGCCCATTATATTTATTGTTGCTTACAGTGAACGCATTGTTCACAAAAAATGCCAGTCTCTCCGGGTTACAAATATCCATATCCATTTTTGAGTTTTTTGAGTCGAAGAAGAAAAACAAAACTCTCTTCATAGCCCCACATATCTATGAAGCTAGGTACCATGCCCATCTCTGTACATATAGTGATTAGTTACAGAAGCGGCTCAACCAACTGCCAACTCTTGTTGTATATACCTGAACGCGCATATATCTGTTTCAAAGTCATGGCCCTTGGTGAGGGTTCTATTGACCGTAGCCCCGAGGGTATAGAAAATTTTATCATCAATCTCCTTCAGACCTATATCAGTATCAGAAAATTATGGCACAATCACACAACAAATATTACCGGAGTGTACAGTACGTGCAGGTGAATGCAGGGCACTTTAAGCAACGGTTCAGCACATGCCTGGCCGCATGCTATAACATTCCATGCAAGATTCCTACTCTCTTTTACCAGTGAAAAGTGCCACATGGAGCGGATATGCCGACAGTTCTGATGTCAGTAGGGTTGTACTGTATGCCAGCTGCAGAAACTTGTATGACACCAGAACAATTTTTTCATCTGTCTTCTGTACTACCATCTTCGGTAGGCTTCTCAGCCACCCTAGGGCGGACTCCGCATGTTTTATAACAGTTGTTATTACTGCTCTCGCATCGTTAACTGTGAGCCCTGAAGGTTTCAAATTCCCGTCTCTAATAGCAGTTGAGATCTTAACCTGTTCCTTTTCCAGCCGTTCACTCACTAAGAAGATAAAAAAAAGCATTGAGCATAACTAGGAAAATTATATTATTTCACGAAAGCTGAAAATTGTATGTACTATATACTTGATAGACTGTGGTGGCTGGACACTATGTGTAACCACCTTAATGCAACGACCTATCCAGAATCGTACCAGTAGTAATCTAGCTGTGATTGATCACACACTTGGCCTTTGGTATTTCATCCCGAGGGAAGGACCTCGTCAGTCATGAGGGCTCACCCTGAGATTAATGAAACACTCCCACAAACTTTCGAACATGTGAATTAATGCAGAGGTGAAAAAAAAGAGGAGGGACTACTTCTTGCACAAAAAAACGATCGATGTCACCCGATTCTTCTCTGTACACACGTCACGTACGCGAGAGAGCTGCACGGACGCAATGACTGGCCGTTCTTAACTTCGTGCGGCCAATCTTATAAATCGCTCGGAAATTGGCCGTTGGCCGTCAGTAATTTTGTACTCTGCAGAGTAGTGATGAACCCGTTGGTATCACTGTTTTGTGTCGCAGAAAACGTGGTAACAGACAAACGGACAGACAATACACACACACTCACAAACCAAGTACCATAACCCTCGCTGCACATGCACGCCGAGGGTTGATGAGCTTACTACGTAAGACTGGTTCTACATGCACAAGCTGCGGTGCACAGTGGTAGTGATATCACAAATAACACAAGACAGAACAAACACGACACGGTAGTATCAAAGGAGAGACATCCTATCAAAAGGATTTGTGTCTGCACAGAAATATTCGAAAATGTGTGGGAGTGTTTCATTAATCTCAGGGTGAGCCCTCATGACTGACGAGGTCCTTCCCTCGGGATGAAATACCAAAGGCCAAGTGTGTGATCAATCACAGCTAGATTACTACTGGTACGACTCTGGAAAGGTCGTTGCATTAAGGTGGTTAGTGTCCAGCCACCACAGCTCTTCCACGCTAGTAGACTCCAGTAAACCTGAAGGCCTGGCAGACAGGGTTGTGGCCCTGTAGGGCATTGGCTAATCACAGGCCCGCTCTCCGTACCTTAGTGCAAACATTTGACCTGGTACTGGTAGGGGTGGCTTGGGTCCACCCCCCTTGGGGCATTCGACCAAGGTTAAGCATGTCACAGTCTTATCATGCTTTTGCGGGCATATACCACATCAACTGTGTATATCAGCACATAGCTATCCTCAACAATAGCAGTAGAATGCAGAATATTGTGTAAAATGCACCAAAACAAGAGACATGTCTGGGGGAAATGCTACATTAGCTGTAGTATATTCGGATGTCATAAGAATTGGAAGCTAGCCTCATGGACTAGCTACACTAATAGATAGCGTTTTAGGTATCGCGGGACTCAATACTCGCGCTTAGGTTATGACTTCTGATGCGCGTGAAACAGTCGACGTAAACACTAATTTGCTTATTGGCTTGTTCACTTTGTTACGCCATAAGCAGTACTTTTACAAAACTCACCAGTTTTAAAAGTAACGCCGCCATAGATTTTTGGCAGTCTTGTTGCGCCTAATGGCAGAAAACGTGGGAACAGACACACACACGAAGACACCAGACCAAGTACTGTATCCTTTGCTGTGCATGCACGCCAAGGGTTAATCACCTAGTGTTTTAGCCATGCAATTGCAACACCTATGCAGTTTTGGCCAATCGTAAGGGGAAAATGTGAACGCTTAAACTTACATTTCAAATGTCGTTTCCGTGACCTCCTGCCAGCCCCCATATGTAGGCGTTGGCAGCGCAAAGATAGAAATCGTCTTCTTGCCAACTGCAATGACATCATTACATGGGTTGTAAAAAAGAAGAATATAGGGATGGGAAAAGAGACAAAATGGGGATGCGATATATGAAGCATGGTTATTGTGAGCATACTGACACTCCCGAGGCCATCACACAATCCCTTTATTTTTGCCTGGTGCAGCACTCTTAAATTCTATACAGACTCCACATGGTGCAGACTACACAGTAAATGACACTTTGCCTAGTATAGTACAACATCATTGTTGTCAGCTCTTTTTATAATAGCTCCTGCTTAAATATATTTGACCGTGCACGCGGAAATGTAGTATAAGTTGTATTTTTTCTCCACATTTCACCGCATTCCGCATTGTCTACCCTATTGCCGTGCTCGTTCAAAATTTGGTTCGGATATATAGCCCGTTCGATTCTGGAGATATAGCTGCTTTTGTACGCAGGAGTCAGACCTTCGAGATCCGGAAATTTTTGTACGTGGAGAAATTTTTCCGCTTATGCGCTCCGTTACACGTCGTGCATTGACACGCCCCCTAAAGCCGCTCGCACACGGTTGTGAAACAAGGCTATCTCCCGTGGAAACATAGAAGACAAAGCTAGCAGGTATGCTTTTAGCATAGTTGGTAACCGCAGCTCCTTGTTAGGCAGTTGCTTTTTTGACGGGCCAAATTTCTCCGTGTAATTTCCGCCCGTTCACGCGCGCGTGGAGATCGACATAACCAACTTCGAGGCGCCGCCACGGCCGTGGCGAGCGGGTTTCGACGCTCTAAAGTATATAGCTGTCTTCTAGATAGATGTAGGTTCTTCTCCGTGAAAAAAGTCTGACTCGCGCGGTACCCGCTGTTTAGACTTCTTACCAAAAATCAATTTTGCTGACTTATACTACATTTCCGCGTGCATGGTCACATATTATGTCTCATACGCTTCACCAAGGAGGGATTGTGTGATGGGCTCGGGGGTCTCAGTGTGCTCACAATTGACCATGCTTCATATATCCCAAAGGACATGCAAACCATCAGCGCAGTGCTCAGTATGTATCACTGCTAATTGATGGGCTGGGCCACGCCACGTGGTCGATGTCCGTTTCTTGTTTTAACATGGGCTGGCAGCATCAGTGAGCATCGTTTTGATCAATGCTGGACTGGATAATGAGTAACTTTGTGCCCTCCACAGTGCATAACTCATCGCTCATTGGTATATTCACTTTTTCGCTCTTGAACACAGTCGTTTCAGGAAAGTCGCTATTTTATTGCAATGCTCTCGTAGTTTTGAAACTGTTGGTATCGTTCATAGGTCACCTCGTAGTGCTAGAATAGCTGCCGACAGACAGACAGACGGACACACACACATACACAGACCAAGTACTGTAACCCTCGCTGCGCAACATGGGTGAAAAATTGAGGGTGTGTTTCACATTCCCGGTTGAGAGTTAGTCATAATATATTTACCTGCTTCTTGGTACTCCCAGAGAGCTATAGTGAAAAAGAATGAGAGGCATAATGGCAGGAGAAGAGCAATGGTCACAAAAACTTACCTCTGACATCTCGCAGTCCCTAAATGTGTGAAAAGGAAACTCATCATACCAGCATCACCACAAAATGAAAATGAAAAGCACACTAGAATAAGCATGCATAATATATACGAACCCATGCTGCAATACACATGCGTGGTACCGCTAATTGATGGGCTCGGCTATTATAGTATGTGGTTGATTTCGTGGTCTCTTGCTAGCTCAACGAGAGTCTGACACGGGAAAATAGCATGTGGGACTCGATGCTCGTCCTCCGTTCAACTTTTGACGCCGCCACAGTGTGCAAAGTAAGCCAGTGCTAATTTGCTTCCTTGGTTTTACATAGATTAATCCAGTGTATCACTTTTTGGACACCTCATAACCGGTAGTCCCAGAATAGCTGTAAACAGACACACACACAGACCAAGTACTGTAACCCTCACTGTGCATATGCGCCGAGGGTTAATCACTAAAGTGTAAACCCTCGCCACAAAGGAACATGTGCGAGCATTGATGTGTACAGTAAACATGGGCATAAAGCACTACCAGTTGATGTACCAAGCAATTCCCTGTCGACATACCTCACTCCTCCCTCTAGCTGCATAAGTGGGTAGAGTTTACATATCCTCAGAGTAATGTTATCCCCAGGTTCAAGAACTAGGACCGCGCATGGCGCATTTGCCTATTTTGCGCAGCGCGCACTTGTAACGGCGTGATAATCATGCGCTTTGGTGTGCATGCTGTGCTATGGCTGGAAATGCAGCAAGGGCATCGCCCCTTTTTATCTTTTCTCCAAGTATCTTCGTAACTGTAAGAGGCAAGCCACAAAATGCCAGCTGTATGGCAATACTTCACCTAGGCAACAATAATTACAGGGATTGCAGTGTGATGTGGTTGGGGGTGTCAGCGTGCTAAAATCTATCCATTAACCATCCCTATCTTGTCTCCCTTTCCATCCCTTGCCTCTTTTTTTTTAATTCGCAGGGTCTCCACTCATTTTTATATACTACTACGTATAGAGAAAAATGCATGTTGTCCTCATGGAAACGATGTGATACGCAAGTTTCATCTCCATGTGTGCTGGTGTTGTTGACAATGATGTTTCAAACAAATAAGTATGACCAGTCTTGTTGGGTGACGGATATCTACATTGTTACAAAATTTCATTACTATAAGTATGTTATTTCGTTACGTGAGTTGAATCTGAAGAAGGACAAAACTCTCTATCGTAGCCGATGCTAGGTACCATGCCCATCCCTATTACAAAGTACTACCATACTTAGTGATAAGCCTTGTAATGATTTATGTACACTATCCACCCACATCCACCTAAAGTAAAAATCATTTAGCTATCACTTATCATAATCAGAAGCCATCTTCTACTGCAATACATGTTCAACATGAAAATAACAAATGGGCGTTGTTGAAAATGTACGTGAAAACAAGGTATCATGTTTTCATGTCACTTTTGTTAGCACACGCCCACGAGGTTCATATGAGAAATCAGGAACCTCGTACTATGATTGGATCAGCTATGCACTAACAGCCACCTAGCTGGCCCGGACACCCATGGTTTTCAGTGGCGTCTCTTGCGTGACACTCATCAAGTTTGTGAAGTCTGAGAATAGAGGTGGCGTGGAAAGCTAATACCCGCACTTTCTACCCTTACGGACAAGTATACCGTAACCCTCGCTGCGCATGCGTGCCGTAATGACAATAGTCTCATACCCAGACCCCACCCTCCCTCTCTCTCTCTCTCTCTCTCTCTCTCTCTCTCTCTCTCGTGTGTCACGTCTTCATTGCATTTGCATGGGTACAAATACAAATGAGGAGTGGCTAAGTACCATGATCCTCGTCGTCTAGATCACATGGGCCCACAGGCACGATACAAACCAAACAATAGACACAAACACTAGACTACAAAACAGAGAAAGAACACAAACTAACATGTTTTGTTTCGTGAACACCAGATCTTGAATGGCCCCTGTATGGCTGCCTTGGTAGTGTTGGTGATGGGAGTCATGAGGTCCCTGTTGGTCATATCCAGGACTCGGGCCAGAGCTGCAAAACTCTGGTAATGGGGTACTCTCCTAGAGCCAACTTGGAGCGTGAGAAGAGTAGCCCTGTAGCCATTCCCCCTTGCCTGTTGGACCAAGTCTGCGTACTTGGCAGTCTTTCTGTCTGCAGCATCGTCGAAGTTCGTCTCAAAACAGACAGTCAGTTCTGCCAAGCACACAGACCTGAAGCTGGAGTCCCACAACACAATGTCTGGTCTCAAGTCAGTGGGCACAATGTTACATGGGCACTTGTACCCATCACTAATGTCCACTGACATGGATGTTGTTGGTGGGAGGTACGGTTTGATGGCAGATGCAATCTCCTGCAGGACAAGGTCATGGCGATCATTGTAACAGCGTAGGTTCATTGCTGAGCAGCAGTTGTTAAGGACGTGGAGGGAACTTGTACCCATCGCTAATGTCCACTGACATGCATGTTGTTGGTGGGAGGTACGGTTTGATGGCAGATGCAATCTCCTGCAGGACAAGGTCATGGCGATCATTGTAACGGCATAGGTTCATTGCTGAGCAGCAGTTGTTAAGGACGTGGAGAAGAGTCTGGTTCTCACCGCAGAGTGCGCAGGCTGGGCTTGACTTCTTCTTCCATAGGTGGAGGTTGTGGTTGTGTGGCAGCATGTCAAGGGCAGCGTTAAGGGAAAACTTCATTTGCTCCTCGGGCAGGGCCTTCACCACCGCTGACCACACACTAGCACATTCCTGGTCCATACACCGACTCATGTGCCCCTGCCGCTCCAAACTTTGCCAGTGGTTGAGAAGACCAGTGTTAGTGTCCTCAGCAACAAGAGTCTTGGCTGCTTTGGTCAGTGCTCTCCTTTCCCCATCTGGCCTCGCCTCCAGCACCTCTCTTGCCAGTGTAGCAGGCCGAAACGTCTTTCTGGACAGACTCTGCTCACGCCTCAGATTTCTGTCCGCCAGAAAACGTACACATCCATCTCTCTATGTCAGGAGCTGGGTCTGGCAAGACACCTGCAACTTCTTGTAGACAGTTGACAGGCGGGGGAGATTGAGGCCACCCATTGAGTGATGTAGATAGAGGATCGCTGTGCTGGCTGACTTAGTGAGGCCAGCCCAGTGCTTGATGTGACGTGTGGCCAGTGAGTCAAGCTCCCTCTCTACCCAAGAGATGGGGAACTCATGTGTCAGGAGAGGCTAGGACAGACGAGGACACACCCCAGCTGAGTATAAGCGCAGCTTCTGACGCCTTGTCACAGGTGCCTTGTCCACTGCTGTCAGCATGTCCTGGAGTCTGTTGATGATGCTAGATCTGGGAGAGACATGGTGGCTGGTGACCTGAACATTCAAGCCCAGAAAACGGACTGGATCCTTGGTGAAGGAAGCACCACTGAGGTGGAGATGTGGATCATTCAGCTTTCCAGTGGAACCCTCCAACGAGATACACTGGTACTTGGGCACCTTTGCCGACATCCCCGTCCAGTCCAGCCAGTCTCCCACCTTTGACAACAAGTATTGGCAGGAGGCTGGGGAGTTGGCCACAAGACAAGTGTCATCTGCATACTGCATCATATTGACGCGGCGGAGGGAGCCTGAAAACTGGTACCCAATGTCGACCGTTGTGGAGATGGTGTCAACAAGAGTGTTCATCACCGTGTTGAAGATGACTACTGACAGAGGGTCGCCTTGGTACACCCCCTTCTGTAGAGAGACGAGAGGAGTCTCCCAAATCTCAGTGATGACTGTGGCCTCGAGACCACTGTAGAGAGCCTGGAGAATGGAGAGGAACTGGGGCGGAGCACGGTAGTGTTGGAGGGAAAACTGAATCAGTGAGTGATGGACACTGCCATAGGCATTAGCAATGTCCAGCCAACACACTGCCAAGGCCTTGTGCTTGCTCTGTGCCTCGCTGTGGATTGAACTGAGTTTCAGCTGGTGCCCAGTACACCCAGGGATGGAAGGCATGAAAGCCTTCTGCAGTAACGTGTCAAAGTACTTGTTCAGTCGCATGAACTTCAGCCATCGGTTTCGTAGGAGAGTGGTGAAAACCTTGCCAATACATGGCGTGAGGGCAATTGGCCTGAAGTTACTAGGATTAGTGGCATCCTCAGCAGCTGATCCCTTTCCAATTAGCCTGATTGCTGCTGTCTTCCATTGATGGGGCACTGATGATTGGGCCCAACAGAGATTGAAGATGTCGACCAGTGCAGGAATAAGGGCCGGGCATCTCTTGAAGACCACGTACCAAATGGAGACGGAGACGAGGAAGATTTCATCTTCTTGATGATCCTCGTGATCTCAGAGGCAGTATTTCCACCTCAGGTGGCGTTGGAGAAGTCATCCAGACTGGTTTGACAAAGCTCTTGGGACCAGACTGGTAGACAGTGGAGAAGAAGTGATGAGCCTTCTCGGCATCAAAATTAGGTGTGACATTGCTAGATGGTCCATTGTCAAACAGTTCCCTCGCATACCTTGCAAACTGCTTGTGACATTGACTCCTCACCTGCCTGACAGGTTCAAATTAGACGCCACGGAAGAGGAGGGGATAGTGTTGGAGGGCGGGGCGGCCTGACGTTCTGGACTTCCGCCGACATCGCGGCAGGTAGCGCTGACTCGTAGGTACGTGTCTAGGCGCTTGAAGCACCGTCCGCATTTCGAGCACTTCCCTCGGGTGGTAGTCATTGCTGGCAGAGATGCGTGCTTGGCTCGGCAGGCTATTTAGATGAGCAAAGCAGTAGACCAAAATATACCGGTTGACTCCACGCGGTAAACACTGGCTGATGGTGGTGAAGATGATCAGTGTTGCGGGAGTATGCGTCCACAACAGTAGTCTCTCTCTCTCTCTGTGATAGTTTAGCGATTTCTTGGTTGTGCTGATCCAGCAGTCTTAGTTTTCGGTAAGCCAATCAGATCGCTAAACGTCACGTAGACCAAAGCTCCGTGCACCCTGCGTGTTCGCGAGCATAACTTGCGTGTGGTTATGTAATTATCACAAGGCTGCTGATTCAGCACAACCAAGAAAACGCTCAACTGTTACCAGACCTCGAGAGAGAGAGAGAGAGAGAGAGAGAGAGAGAGAGAGAGAGAGGGTGGGGTCTGGGTACGAGACTAGGATGACAAAGACGTGGTCTCGCACCGTGTGATTTTGGTTGAACCGTTTTCCGGAGTCTACGCTGGCACCGGATGAAAAAGGTTAGCAGTCGAGGCTACACTGTGTTGAAGCGGCGGAGAGCGCAAAAGGTAGAGTTGCAGCGCGGAACTCGAGAATAAAAACAAGACCCGGTGGCTTTTGTGTCGGATCTCTACATAAACCCGTAGCTATCCTGCGTGTGTCATTCATGTTATAGTGTTTGGCGCAAGCCTACTTCTGCGCCTTCTAATGCTGGCAGTCCATTAGCTAGCTCTACAATTTGACTACCTAAATGCTAAATGTATTATCCTGGGGGTGACAAAGACAAGGTCTGGCATTGTGATTCTCCGGAGTCTACGCTGGCTAAAAGGTTAGCAGTTGAGGTTGCACTGTGTTGAAGCGGTGCTAGGCGGCGGAGAGCGCAAAACCTAGAGTTGCAGCGCGGAACTCGAGAATAAAAACAAGACCCGGCGGCTTTTGTCGTCTCTAGCTACATAAAGCCGTAGCTATCCTGCGTGCGTCATTCATGTTATTGTGTTTGGCGCAAGCCTACTGCTGCGCCCTCCAATACTGGCAGTGGGATACTCTCGTTAGCTCTTGGTGGCTATACGCTACAAACACAGCCTTGGGGTGCTCATACAGTCATTATGGATAGAGGAAAGAAGCCCCCCATCAAGTTTGGAAGCTACACTGTTAAAAATATGGTGTTATCTAACACCCCATTTTCTGTACCAAAACTGGCAGGGTGTATTGGAGCACCTCAAGAGTGTTGATTACGCTTAAGTAGGTGTTTACAAACACTCTTGGGGTGTAGAGTAAACCATGGCACATTCTAGTGCTCACCACAACACCTAAGGGTGTAATCCTACACTGACCCAGCACCTATATCACAACTTCCTTTATATGCCTTGTGCATTGTTGTTTGTTCATAGGACGCAATGTCAGAAAATTTCATCATCCCATATCACATTCTCTTCACTGTTTTATTATTGTTATTGTTTCACACACCGGTAGGTGCAAGAAAAAGAAAGTGATTAATTAAGAAGAATTGATGATGGAGATAAAATTTGATCCTCAAAAGGAAAGTGAATACCATGAAGATGTCTTTAGAGACATTGTGCATCATAGTCACTGTAAAAAGTTTAAATGAGAATGAGAGTAAACAGACGAGTCACACCCACTGCGCATGCGCGTAGAAGGTCATGACCTTTACCATCCTGCACGCCCACGTACACCGGTGGTTAGTGTGATCATGTTCGCGCTCATTTTCAAATGCAAGAAGTAGACTATCTCTAGCTCTATGGCTGTGTTTTTGGCGACTCTAGCTACAGTATTTAAAGGCTTTCTGGAGCCCAAGACCACCATCAGACGAATACCATGGCTACGAAGGCCGCGATAGAAGATTCGATGTAGCGTCACCCCGTCGAAGAAAACGTAAGGACTGATCATAGCTACGTAGCTGCTAAGGCGGCACTGAATTGTTTTAGACTCCAGCTACTCCGAGCCCAGTATCACAGCCAGCAGCAGCAGCACCAGCGATGGGTACTACAGCCTGGGTTAGTGCTTGTGTTCCTGACGTTTTCTCCAGACGGACGCGTGAGGGAATTGAGAAAGGAGAGAGTACGAGCGGCCAGCATGTATAACTTTGTTACTTCCAGTACCAGTATGGCAGTCGAGGGGAGGGAAGATCAGAACGGTAGGGCTGAAAGTGAGTCATGCAATCGGTATTTTCAAAAGAATTAACAATGAGTAAGGAGTGGTATATAAAAATTGCTGAAGAAAATTGACAGGATTTATTGATATCTGCCAAGATCGGTAAAATTATATCTTTGCGTCACAAACCAATAGGGATGCCCTTTCAAAGCAGCAGGAAGAAGTCAATTCATTTCCTTCTGATGCATAATGGTGAGCATACATGGTACTGTACACTTCCTTCTCATATTTCAAGTTGGTCAAGTGAGTGTGAAAATATAATTTATATGCCAGTGTGTATAGTGGTATTGGAGGTGCATGCATACATCTTTCTTCCCACTTCCCAGAATTACAGCTGCTGCATTCTTTGGAGCTTACTGAGCTGAGCTTTTGCTTGCTACTCAAGCAAAAATATCACTTGTGCATCATGCATCGGTTTTCTGTAAGTCAACATTATATATAATATCATGTACATAACTATGGACGAACTGTTGTTATAGAATGAGCCTGACCTTGATGAGGCTGTGAAGAAAATCACTGAAAACCATGGTTACATCTCTGTGGTTACTTCTGACAAAAGGACTCTAGCATCATTAGATAATATTAAACAAGTCTTTTTTTTAATAGCTTATGCTCTATATTGTATCATTGTTCTTTGTATCTCATGCTCTTTTACTGTGAAATACTTTTGTCACTTGAACAGTAAGAGCAATGGCGCTACTGCAACAATAAACAGCGCTCTAGAGCACCAACTGCGTGTTGTCGAACACCCTATGAAGAATTGAAGCAGCACCTAATGCATGTTTATGAACACCCCAAAGGGTGTATTGTAGCATCAATAGAAAGGCTAAATAGCACTCTTATGGGTGTACATTGCCCCAGAAAGGGTGTTCCTGTACACTCTTATGGGTGTACATTGCCCCAGAAAGGGTGTTCCTGTACACTCTTATGGGTGTACATTGCCCCAGAAAGGGTGTTCCTGTACACTCTTATGGGTGTACATTGCCCCAGAAAGGGTGTTCCTGTACACTCTTATGGGTGTACATTGCCCCAGAAAGGGTGTTCCTGTACACTCTTATGGGTGTACATTGCCCCAGAAAGGGTGTTCCTGTACACTCTTATGGGTGTACATTGCCCCAGAAAGGGTGTTCCTGTACACTCTTATGGGTGTACATTGCCCCAGAAAGGGTGTTCCTGTACACTCTTATGGGTGTACATTACCCCAGAAAGGGTGTTCCTGTACACTCTTATGGGTGATGGTTAACACCAATCCTAACACCCCAAGGGTGCCAAACTGGCACAGTCCCACTGGCGCCCCAAAAGGTGTTGCCGTAACACCCAATTTTTAACAGTGTACTTCTGCTGCATGCAAAATGACTTGGTATACTAGTGGCTATAAGCTACAAATGATAGAGGAAAGAAGCCCGAACCAGAAGCCCTCTATCAAGTTTGGAAGTGTTAACTACTTTTGCTGCACGCAAAATGACTTGGTATACTACTGACAGCATAACTATAGAGAGCCCATCCCTTACACTACTGCCTTACTCCTCTCCAGTACGTATCTTTCTCCACTGTCTCTCGACTGACTCAGTGACTGTGACTCTTCTCTATCTCCATCTCTCTCTCACTCTCTCTCTGACTGACTCACTCAGCGACACCCATGCAGCTAGCGAAGTATATACATATGTAACAACAGCACGTGATTGCGAGCTCTTCGCATATGCGCGCACGCACGTACACCCCACCACCGCACATCCGGCCTCATGGGGGAAATGCCCTAGTATATAGGCGCTAAGGGGTGATTGGTTATTGTGTGCTGGCTGGATCTGGGAAAATCTATTTTGTACCAGTGAGTCAACCAGAGGCCGAAGATCTGAGAAACACAGCATAGGGTGGATGAGATGGTGCAGGGGGGTAAATAGCTAAGCTGACAGACCTTAGGAGTGTGTCCTGCCCATTGGCCAATACAGACCAAAACCTCTCGATGTTCCTAACAGTAAAGGAAGTACTCTGTAAAAAAACATTGAAGCCAGAGAACAGGTGAAGGACCCCCTTCCCCCCATTTCCAACACTCATAGTAGTCTTGACAGAAGAAAAAATTCACACTACAGAGGGGTGAGCCACTGTATGGCATCCAACACATCTCCACGCATGTCCATGTTCATGTGGGGATTGCTAGAGACTGCTCACCCAACAGTTTACAGTTTTCCCGCAAACAAAAGTCATTTTTGTCTGCTGTTCCTCTTAAGACGAAGAGAGAGAGGGAGAGAGGGAGAGAGCTAGCTACGACCCTGAGTGATGCAAAGAGAAGGCACTGCTCGCTGGCGGTATGCTGGGTTGATTTGGCTAATGCGTATGGGAGTGTGCATCATTCCCTCATCCTTTACTCCCTCAAACACTATCATGCGCCATCTAACCTGATCAGCCTGGTCAAGGCCTTCTACACCGGTCTCGTTGCCCAGGTTAGTGCTGCCTCATGGACTACCCCCCTTATTCCTATTCATACCAGGGTGATCCACTCTCTGTGGTTATTTTCAATACTGTTATCAACACCCTGGTGGACACACTTCAGACAAGGAGAGATCTGTGCTTCAGGTACTCCCAGTCCCAATTGATCCTCCAGTATGCTGATGATACCTGTCTCATCGGCAACTCTCCAGCTGCATGTCAGCACCTATTGGAAATGATGGCTGTATGGTCCGGGATGAAGGCGAAGTTACCGAAGTGTACGTGTTTGGCCCTGCAGGCATCGACTGGGAAGAAGATCGTCTCCCTCAACAACCAGCAAGTTCCCTATGCTCCCAATGGAGTCATGTTTCTGGGCCTGGCCATTGATGTTCCACCTGACCAGTCTAAGTCCCGAGCTGAGCTTGCGTCTAAGTTCGAGGATATGTTAGCCAAGGTCGATGCCTGCCCTCTTACCCGCAAGCAAAAGCTCCTGCTGTACAGATCAGGGGTGAGTCCACGTCTCATGTGGCGGCTGTCTGTGGAGGAGTTCCCCATCTCGTGGGTAAGGAAGGGTCTGGACTCACTGGCTTCAAGACCTCGCACTCTCCAGACCAAAGTTTAAAGCCAGCAAGGAGGTTAGGGAGGTCATGGTCCACAATCCAGATTTTTCTAGGAGGAGTCTGGCAGCAGCAACTAAACTGCTGGTCAGTGAAGATGTCAACGACCGACACCTCAACTCTCTCCAACAACTTGGGAAACAGGGTCACATGTCGCGTTGTTCATCCCCTGAACGAGCGAGAATATGGGCAAAAGCCACGTTGGATGAGCACTTGAAGTTTGCTCTGAACAGTGCAGTAGATACCCTGCCGCACAATGCAAATCTCTTCCTTTGGAAGAAGCGCAATGATGACTTGTGTCCCCTGTGTGGTGAGAGGCAGACTCTGATTCATGTCCTCAACACATGCAAAGCGGCCCGTGATGGACGAAGATTCAATACCCGCCATGATGCCATTCTTGCGGAAATTGCTTCCCTCCTGTCAGCCCATATTTCCCCACCTGCCAAGCTGTGTGCTGACCTGGGATCCTACACATTTCCTCAGCATATTGTGGCCACTGATCTACGCCCGGACATCGTATGGTGGGATGACTCACTGCGGAGGATTGTGCTCATCGAGCTCACTATATGCTTCGAGACCTCCTTCCACCATGCAGCAGAGCGTAAAGAGCTGAAGTATGAAGATATGATGGCAAGGGCCAGATCAGCTGGGTACAGTGGTCGCCTGATTACCCTCCAAGTGGGATCGAGAGGGATTGTTGACCAGGTCGGCTTTTTACATCTCAAGCATGAACTCAACATCGGTAAGCGGGTCCTTACGCAGTTTCTGACTCGCGTCAGCTACCTAGTGATCCAGGAATCATACAAGATCTGGTGTCGGAGAAACGCCAAACTAACTTAGTCCCCGCTCTTACTCTTTTAGTAGCTCATTTATCATTTTTTAGCCTGAGGAGGGCAGTACCACTGTACAGTGTATTTGTAGTGCACTTTGGCAGGTTTTTCTCTACGTACTCATCCTCCCTTTTTGTGTATGGTGTATGCCACTCAAGAAGGTTTTATATATGTATGTGGTGTATAGTACAGTGAGAGAAGGCCCAAGGGATAGGCTTGGCGAGTGGGAGCGAGCTAACCTAGTGGTACGAACGGCGCTGAATTTCTATATAATTTCCCTTTTTTCCTGCCCATTTGTTTTTGTCTAATGGAGAATATATTTATCTAAGACCGTACGTCATCCAACTGCGCATGCTCCATGATTACGCACTTCTTTTTATCCGAAAGGATTTCAAAATTTTCACACGCCGCCGGCAGCCTGTCATAATGTCGTGCGTAAATATAATATATGTCCGTATACGCCTCTGTGTAGCTCCGTACTCTCGCAATCATGCATCGTCGCATCGTGCCTGTGAGACTCCTGAGCAGAGAGTTCGACTGTATCAGTGTCGCTTGCGTGATAGGGCACGGGCTTATTTTACACGCTGCCTGGCTGTCATATCCATGCGAAATCTAGCCAGCGAAAGAACTCTAGTCTGGCATTCGCTTCGCTCTTCGATACCTGAGGCTGTATATACCCCTTTTCCAATCTTCGAAGGTTCAAGTTGTAAATAGGCTAGGATGGCTCGTGGAAATACAGTCATGTGGTTCAGAATGTGTGGTCACTCATTCTTCAGCTCATACAGGGGGCGGATTTTACATCACAACTGTGTCAAAGCTTGCACAAATTTGCATAATTTAGTGTCTACTCTTAGATGACAGGAATATTGTGACAAAAAGGGGAATTTGCAATACAGGCAAAGTATGTAATTTCCACTGATTGCTCTTTTAGAAATGCTGCAGATCAATGCCATTACACAATGTGGTTCAGAATGTGTGGTCACTCATTCTTCAGCTCATACAGGGGGCGGATTTTACATCACAACTGTGTCAAAGCTTGCATAATATAGTGCTGCATTAGTATCTACTCTTAGATGACAGGAATATTGTGACAAAAAGGGAATTTGCAATACAGGCAAAGAATGTAATTTCCACTGATTGCTATTTTAGAAATGCTGCAGATCAATGCCATTACACAATGTGGTTCAGAATGTGTGTGGTCACTCATTCTTCAGCTCATACAGGGGTGGATTTTACATCACA
>CASHTH010002718.1:0-37373 GCA_030341885.1 Geodia barretti | reverse complement strand
GCGCCGTATTCTGCGCTTGCGAGGGCTTCTCTGTGGACCGTACACAACTCGACATCTAGGGGACTCGCGTTCCGATAAAGAAAATGTCACGGTTGCTCGAACCAGGTATACATCCCATTGAATGTCTTGAAGTTTTGGAATGATTACTGGTATATTATATAGATGTGAACCCTAACTTACATTTCTTTATGCATGATAGCTATCACGTTCCGTGAACTGCCATTGAAACGGCACAACTCTACTACAGCAGTTTGACTGGACCCTCTCTCCTTGCGTGAGGGTCTGGCTCAGCGAGACAAGTATGATATATCGACGCACTAAAGCACTCCCCTTGGGGACGTCTACGCGCCATTGTGTCTCTGCTTTATCTAGCTGATGCCTAGCATATACCTAGTTTAGACATGCTTTGGTCTCCCAAAGGCCGATAGATTGTCATGGTCTATATAGTATATTGTGTGTAAACAGAGCTGATGTCACATGTAGCGTATGCTGTAACTACCTAGTGGGGTGTTGGGAGGCACGCATACACATTAAGTAGTAAGTGATGGAAGAGTTAAAAATGTGATTGTGTTATGGAGTTGCTCCTAATAATATATCCTCCGTGGTTAGCTACTATCTATGGTATTTGTAGGGTAGAAGTACGTATGTATATATGGTATTTTTTGTGAGTAAAACAATAGTGCACATATCGTTAACCATCTGTTGTAGGTAAGGGCCTCGGTAAGGGCCATTTCAGTCATGTAGATGCTATATATATAGATGGCACAGGTCAAATCTCACATGATCTGCTTACAAAACACCTCAAAAATTGGTGAGAACAACTCACCATGCATTCTTCATCTTCTTCAGTAAACCTGCTAGCTATTTGCTTACCGAACCAGTTGAAGCGCTTATTTTTTACTAACAATGTCTCACACTTTGCTGGAGGTGTGAATGGACATCAAGCGATTGTTGCTTTCTTCATCGCAGGTTTAGATATTCTGAGCTCTTCGATGGTATGAACGCTGAGCAACGCCATTTGCTGCTAAGATGACAGAGGGATTTTGTCATGTAGTTCGTACAATGACCCTGTGTCTTCCTTTATGGTGCTTCAAACCATCCTATATCCCCTTTATTGAGAAGATTAAATGTTTCCACTTAGTTACGGCTCCCATCACAAAACAGTAAAATATCAAGAAGCACCAAAAGCAGTAGTAAGCTAGATTATTTACAAAAACTTAATTGCCACTCCAAAGATTGCATAGCTACTTTTATTTTGGTCTGGGTAAAACATATATAGTTTGGCGTTTTTAGGAACTTTTTCTTGGCAGGTATCTGAATGTGGAATTTTCCATAATTATTATTGCAAGCCAATCTCGTCTTGCAAACGGGTCGTCTATCTAGCGGTCTGGATCTGTCACTGCCAATTAATGCAAGCACTAAAGTGCAAAACCTCGGCTAACTGCACATGCGGTACCGCTAACTGATGGGCTTAGCTATGCGTTTACTCGTGGTCTCTCCGCTAGTAGCCCGCTAGTAACCTTCGAAATACACAGAGCATGCGGACCAGGTCGAGGTAAGAATAATTATCTATTGGCTTTTCCGCTCGTGTTACCGGCACGCCATAACTCTCGAACGCAGTTTCGGAGATAACCCCACATCTTTTGACCTTTATCCGAAGCTGAATAAGTAGTATTGTTTGTGGAGCGATCCATGGCTCGTGAAGTGCGATGTCGGGTAACAGACAGAAAGACACCACAACTAACGGAACCCTCGCTGCGCATGGCGCGCCGTGGGTTAAATATCACGTGATGCGAGCCTCGTTATGCACAAGCAACATCAATAGGGTCCCTTATTGCTACCGCACAGCAAAGTCAAAGCTCCGAGCAGATACCCAGAAATACTCACCCCGGCGCTACCGCAACAGAGAGTCATCGTGCAGCTGAAAGCGATGTAGCGAGAGACAGAGCTCGCAGAAGACGTCTAGCGTCCGAGGAGGAAAAGACGCGCTTGTCCATGAGGGACCGGAGGCGGCGTGTAGAACTATCTCAGCTATCCCACCAGCTTGAACTTTTAGCTAGCTAAATAGCTAGCTAGCTGTTTTAGCAGTGAAGATTAGAACGGAACGTTACTAGAATGGAAGTATCTACACGGACGATGGCCGCAAAAAAGCCACCGTAAATTCGGCTCTGCGCGTTTTTCAACAACTCTCCTGCACGCAGCGTAATTCTGCCCAAGTCGACACACCCTTTTCATCTCGCGCACGCGCGCATGTGGCGATCTTTCTTTCTGCCGTTTAACAGACCTACGCACAACCTCTGCGCCTGCTTTCAGCCTGCTGACTCAATCCGGACCTTATTGTTTGTTTTTACTGAAAGGGTAGATGAAAGCAACATCAAAGTCCGACCACCACATCCAAGTGCCTGAGGATGCGTGGGTAGGCGGTAGTCGTTTTGTGTTGTGTGTGTGTGCGTCTGTCTGTCAACGACTATTCTCGCACTTCAGGCTACGAGGCGGTTTATGAGTAATACCAAAGCTTAGCGGTTAATTAAAATGGCGATTTTGCTGAAACGACCGCCATCGAGAGCGAGAAACCTGCACGGTCGCGGATCGCGTTGCGTGGCCCATCCCCGTTTTGAGCCATGCGTTGCGGCCTTGCGCAGTCGAAACCTTCTGGACAGCGGAACTCCTTTTTCAAATCCTTGATCCGCCATTTCATTATCGTGCAGAGCACAGGGCATTCAGACAGGCAGGCTGACTGACTGCCTGACAGCCGACTGACTTACCGACTTATGATTAACCCTCGGCGACGCATGCGCAGCGAGGGTACTGTAGTTGGGTGTTGTCTGTCTGTCTGTCTGTCTGTTGCTCACTTCTCGGGTGTCTGTTCGTCCCAGAAACGATACATCTACCAACGGCGACGAAGGTCAGAAAATATGTGGGGTATTCTCTGAAATGCTCCGTTGCAGAGCTAGAGCGCTTCCAGCATTGTATGGTAATGCCGTAGTCGCCATTTTAGCGCTGGCGGATAATGCGCATTGCGCTTATATTTAGCACCGGGTCCGTCTATCTGAAGCACAAGAAGTCACAACGAATGGCGTGTATCGACTCTCTCGCGTGCTATCTACTACTGTAGCGTAGCCCGTGTCAGACTCTCTGCGAGATGCTTCGCCGAGGGTATCGCACTGTTAGTGCATTTTCATATAACGCCTCGCTGCGCAGGCGCAGCGAGGTGGGTTGTCTGTCTGTCTGTCCGTCTGTCTGTTACTCTCAATCTCACTTCTCGAGTGTTTGTTCGTCTCACAAAGGATACGACCTACTGAACGGGAATGAGGTCAGAAATACAAGGCGGTTTCTCAGAAAATGCTCCGTTGCAAGCTAGAGCGCGAAAAAGCCATATGCAAATACACAACGGACGGGATGGCTTACCGCAGTCGGATCGATCGCGTGCTCTGCGTACTTCGGGGGCACCAGAAGATGCAAGCAGGGCGTGAATCGCCTCTCGCATGCTATCTAGCAGTGTAGTTAGCCCCGCGTCAGACTCGGCGCGAGCTGGGAAGAGACCACGAGTGACAGCATAAACTAAACCAGCCCATCAATTAGTGGTACTGCGCATGCGTTACTTGCGCGTGCGCATCACAGTGCGCCGAGGGTTTGCACTTCAGTGCTTTTCATTACCCTCGGCGCGCATGCGCAGCGAGGGTACTGTAGTTGGGTTGTCTGTCGTCTGTCTGTCTGTTACTCCCAATCTCACTTCTCGAATGTCTGCTCGTCTCACAAACGATGCGACCTATAACGGGCAATGAAGGTTAGAAAATAAAGGCGGTTTTTGAAAATGCTCGTTGCAAAGCTAGGAGCGACTTCGGCATTCTGCGGCTACTGCGCTAGTCGGCCATTTTATCGCCGCGGAAAATGCGCATGCGCTTATATTTTCAACAGCTTTTAACTCGACCGGGTCCGCTTGCTCTGTGGTATCTGAAGGCACAAGAAAGTCACAACGAAGGGCGTGTATCGACTCTCGCATACTATCTACTACTGTAGCTAGCCCGTGTCCGACTCTCTGGCGGAGGAGACCACGAGTAAACGCATACTAATAGAAGCCCAGCTCATCAATTAGCAGTACCACGCATCCCCAGTTCGCCGAGGGTTTGCACTTTAGTGCTTTTCATTGGGTGTGACTGGCGTGTGTGGTCTGTCTGTTACTCTAATCTCACTCTCGAACGTCTGTTCGTCCCAAGAAACGATACCATCTACCAAACGGGCGACGACAGTCAGAAAATAAAGGCGATTTTCTCTGAAAATGCTCCGTGCAAAGCTAGAGCACGACGAAAAGCCAATATGCAAATACGCAACGGACGGGATGATTGGTTACCGCGGTATGATCGATCCGCGTGCTCTGCGACCTCGGAGGCACCAGAAGATGCAACGCAGGAGTGTATCGCCTCTCGCATGCTGTGTAGTGAGTAGTTGTAGCTAGATGGATAGAGACCAGGAGTATAACAGCCAGACTAAAACCCAGCCAATAAATTAGTGATACAGCGCATGCGTTTACTAACGCTGTGCGCGTCACAATGCGACGAGGGTTTGCACTTCAGTGCTTTTCATTGAATTGCTACCGTACCATATTATTAATTTTAATATTTCCCACCGTATCTGTACTTCAGAGTTATACTACTCACTTTCATAACTGTTTTCGTGGGTATATTTAACAACACTCCATTTCATGTTAACAGGTGTTGTTCAACAATGCAGGATATGATCCTGACTCCTTTTTCTTACAACTTGTATAGTGTGAGTTAAAATTATGTATTAGGCACTATTAGTCACTATTCTTCTCGTGATGCAGTGTCAGTGTTGCTCAACAACATCGATGCCTTTTTAATAGGAAACCTTGTGCATTTGATAATCATAACCTGAACAAGTAAGACACTCAAACACTAGTGAATTAGTTATCGTGCATTGCAAGGGTGGATATTTTTGTGTCGCTATTATTGATGTGAGGTATTCACCAGTCGGCAGTTTCCTGCTCCACATCATGACAGATCAAAATGTGCGCTGAGGCATATTCCCGTCCCTCCTTTGAAACTTTACATACGCATAACAGTTGGCATAACAAGTGTAAAATCATTTCTTCATAAGAAATGATTTTTCCACTTTTTCCACTTCTATATACCACTCATTTTTAGCGCATGTTCAGCTCCACCCTTTTCGCGCTTCAGAGCAAGGGGGAGTGGCTGCTTCACGCATACATATATACGGCTATGGAGCGGCGGGGTCGCGCTGTGGATCCCAAAAAGGTGACGTTTTGCCGCGCACTTGCGCGCCTCTCGCGCGTAGCGGGCGCATATATACCCAAGTAAGAAATCTAGTCCAAAATCATTGCACAGCAATCGGTGAAAGGGATGTACAATGCATGTAATTTTGTTGTGTGGGAGAGTTCACTCTTTTAAAGAGGTCTATATATATACCCAGCTGAAGTGAAAGATGGAGGCCAAAAAGCCAGTAGTACAAAATGGGTGTATGTACAAGCTTGTCAGGTCTTGACAAGGGCAGTTGCAGTCCAGCACCTTAGAACATAAAGATGGTATATATGTACGGAATCAAAGAGTGAGGAACTACCCAAATTATAGTGCAGAGGAGTAGTAAAAGGCTAGGAGTAGGTTTTACAATAGCTTGAACAGGTCACCCTCCCTGAGATTGCTGGCTATGGTTGGAGACACCAGTGCCCCTTACACGGCAAACAATTATTCCTTACACTGACTTAAAGCAAGTACTGCCACTGGCAAAACAACAGCTGCAACAAAGGCAACTGCAAGTACAACAACAACAAGAACTGCAACAAAGGCAACTGCAAGTACAACAACAAGAACTGCAACAACAACAACAACAACAACAAAGGCAACAACAGCATCGACGTCAACGGCAACGACGAGTCCAATACTTGCAACCCCCGCCAAACCCCGCCCAGCAACAGCAGTTGCCAGGCAGTGATACAAACACGTCTGACGTGTCAGCAGCCCCCTGATAGGTACAATCTAGCTAGAGTGTCGTTTTTTTGCGATTTATACGTGTTACTTGTGCGTATACAGAGCCTTTATGTAATTCAATCAGTCATGTTTTCATTTTGAGGTTTTATGCATCGATTTTTTGTGATCATGATGGTCTTTATCAGAAGTGACATTGTGCAGATCATGTATAGGCGCTGATGCGCGCGCATTGCGTGTGGGGTGTTGCCGATACGCATGCGCAATATCGTGCAGTGACTGTGAGAGTCTCTTTGTGCAAGATAGAGACACCGCTAATAGTATCGGAATTTTACCAGGAAACGTACAGCTGCCGCGTGTGCGTAGCTATTATGACCGTACCAAAAACTTGTACATTTCGCCTCCCCCAGTATCGAAAACACTGGGACCGCCGCTAAAACATTGGAACACACCCAAAAGTGTACATAACTATAAGGTGACTGCCTTTAGAGACCTGCAGAGGTAGAGAGCTTCCCAGGGGAAACCTGATAATAGTTTTAAGAAAGGAGGGGCATATAGTAACCACCTTGTTCAGAATACTGTGTCATGTATGAAGTGTGCTGACATACTGCAAGCATAATTAATTTTAGGTGCACTGATGTTTAGGTGAGTATAGTATGTAGCTTAAATTCAGTAGTATCCCAACAGGCATATAGCTATACTGACTGCAGAGTGCACTCCTCAAGGGAAGAGGGTCATATTAGTGTCAGAGCTAACACCAGTCTCCTGAGGGATTATATACTCACTACAAAACTGCTTATCAGGAATAACTGATGAGCCACTCCCTTTTTCTTCTTATATAATTACTGTCACAAGTGCCAGTGTACAGAGAACACAGATATCACCTCATAGCAGTGTGCTACCTCAACTTGTGTGATGCAGTAACTGCCCCCTAAAACTTTGTGGTAAAGTCAGTGCAGTTTCCCTACACAAAAGTGCAAACCCTCGGTGAACTGTGCATGCGCGGTACCACTAATTGTTGGGCGGGCTGGGCTGTGGGTATGCGTTTACTCGTGGTCTCCGTGTTAGTATATAACTCGCGGAGAGTCTGACACGGACTAGCAGATAGCACGCGAGAGTCGATACACGCCCTTCGTTTTTACTTGTCTTGTGCCTCCAAGATACACAGAGCCGGAGCGGATCAGGTCGAGGTAAGCCGGCGCGATCATGCAATGGCTTTTTCGCTAGTTTCACGGCATATCTCTCGAACGCAGTCGTTTCAGGACTAGGCTCGCGTAGTTCTGCAGCCGCTGGTATCGCTAATATGCGCCTCATAGCCTCTATAGTGCCAGAATATGCGTCGACACACAGACACACAGAAAACTACCTTCGAGGGTTAATGACTACACTGTCCATGAAGTCTGGGCACTTTAGTTTAGGAGAGTGGTTAGAAGAAAATTAAATAGGGAAGCCACTTCAAGTCAGGGACCCACCCTCTCTTCCCAATATGCTCAGGGAGCCCATGTATATAGGCACATATGGTTTCTTTCTTATACAACCCAACATTAAAGGTGGTTTCCTGTGTGCGACAGGGGAGCAGTGTGCCAACGACAGCATCTCATATTGGTTCCCCAGGTGCCATCTTGGTCCATAACTGTAGACGCATATAACTTCGAATACTGAGCCTATTAGATGTTGGCCTAGGAATAATTATATTGGGAATTATTTGTCATGTGGTCAAGGATAACATGTCGTCACACCCATATGCTGATCCTCAGACCCTGTCAGAATGTAAAAAAATGCTCGAAGAAAGAGACAGTTACCATCTCCTCCTGTATGCATCTCACACTACGCATGTCTGGACGACTGGACGTGTGAGGAGACAATGGTCATCCTGGTCTCCTAGCGTTGTGTACAATATTGTATCAATTGAAAGCATGTTGTTTGTTATTACTGTCTACCTGTGGTAGCTATACATAGAGGATGAGATAACACTTCAGGACACAGGCACACACGGTGGTTCACAGGTTGGGATGAAGGACAAAGTGTGCAACACGACCTCCAGCAAAGTGCAGCCGGCCAGTGGGTATATTGGAAGGAGTGCCGCGTGCATGGCCACCTCGAATATACAACTATTGAAAGTCTCTCAGTCAGTGACTGCAACTTCCTTATGTGTTCATGGACACTGAAGAATAGAGACCACGTCGCTACTATCGAGCTACAAGAACGTCTGCCGAAAAAGAAGTTGACTGCCACCGCATATATGCTGCCAGCCAATTGCTCTCGGAAACCATTTCCCAGAGCAAGAGCCTCTTCAGCGTCCTCTTCTGCCGAGAGTACAGTCGCAGCAAATAAGCGGCGCTGTATCGGATCTGAAGCTAGAGCTGCGCTGAATGCTGTCGTACTGGAGCCGTCCTCGAAGCTAACATCAGACCCGCCTTATACACTCAGTGCGAAAGCAGAAAGCAACCCATGGAACACTGTACAAGTGAAACGCGCGAGAAGAAGAATCACTACCCTCCAATCTCTGAACCTTCCTTGGCTAGCTTCTCAGATATATCGCATGTACTGAAATTGTAACGAAGTGTCGCTGGAGAATTGCGGAAGACCGAAGCGTACAGAAAGAGAGCGCCTTACCAGTGTGAGGGATGTGTGGGGAACCATGAAAGCCTCCTAGTCTGGTGCTGTGGCGGCAACAATTGTACGAAATTTCCCCGACGTCCCTGGCAAAATCCAACTTCGCCGAAAAGTACAAGACCAACGACTCGGGACGGACAATGCGGTGGTGGCTTATTTCAAGAAATATCCATCAGTAGTATTGAACGAGTTGAGAGCAACTGCTACCTGGGAGTCATATAGTGAACCAACGCATCTCATGGTTTGAACACATCCAACACCCATGTCTTAAAGTGCGGAAACTAATTGCTATGCTGTACAGACAATTCTATTCCAACACCCTCACCCTTCGTACTGCGTATATGACATGCATTCGACCACATTTAGAGTATGCTGCTCAGTTATGGAATCCATGCAACAAGAAAGATAGCCCTCAAATTTGTTCAAAAATTAGCTTGCAAAAGTTTGTCTAAAGATATGGGACATGAGCTGCAATGACATGCTGCACATGCTAAACCTTCCACCCCTATACATGCCAGACGCAGATATCTGAAACTTGTCGCAATGTTTAACATCATCAATGGACACTGACTTGTATTTCCAACAAGGCATTTTCATTTCACAGCAGCCTACATAATATAGCTCAAGATGGGCGTACTTCCCAATTTGACTGCAGACCTCGCATCGGACAGACTATATATTATATCAGACATCTTACGTTCAAAGTGAAAAGCACTGAAGTGCAAACCCTTGGCGAACTGCGCATGCGCGATACCGTTAATGGATGGGCTGGGCTATTGCGTCTCCCGCTAGTAGCTCGCGGAGAGTCTGACGCGGGCTAGCTACGGTAGGAGATAGCATGCGGGAGTCGATACACACCCTTCACTGTGGCTTCATGTGCCTCCAAGGTACACAGAGCAAGCGGATCAGGTCGAGGTGAGCCGCGTATAATACACGCATGCGCACGCTTATTGATGGTTGGGCACGCAACGCTGTCCGCGACCGTGCTAGTTTGTCGCTCTAGAACGCAGTCGTTTCAGCAAAACCGCCATTTTATTTCTCTAGCCCATGTATATTCCGCTAACGCTGTTGGTATCGCTCATAAGCCGCCTCGTAGCCTGTAGTGCGAGAATAATCGTAGACAGACAGACACACACACACACACAGACACCCAGAACGACTACCGTAACCTTCGCTGCACATGCGCGCCCCAGTAAAAGTTAAGTCCTCTTGTATACTGTCTCATCTTTCAAAGATCAGTTATTGTATTACAGCATTTTTCAAACTTAGAAGCGAACAAAAAGAGCGTGGCACGAAATCCAGCGTGAAAAAATAGCAGCCACGGCGCGATAAGATGGACACAGAATGTCTTGGGGAACTGGATCAACTGGAGTGTACGGACCCGACGCGTCTCCACAAAAAGAAATCAGAGGAAATTCGACTCGGAGCACAGTGGAAAACCCGGGAAAAACGTAAAATATGACGTAGCTATTTCACTCGCAAGTGGATGGGTATGGCGCGCCGTTTAAGATTTCCCCCCGTACACCGTGGCGACGAATCGTAATCGCGTCCACGATTCATGGCGACGTACGTATCTCTCTTTCGCGGCGACGATTGCAACAGAATTCTGTCATAAAGGCGATAAGTCTTGGATTGAGGCGGCGACCAGGCAAGGCGATCACTGCGACGATATTTGTGATCGAGTGGGAGAGTGGAAAGGTCAACTTTCCTAGACTGCATAGAGGTCCCCTGTAGCCAATGGCCCCTTCCAAAGTCCTGTCTCTAAGGTTTCGAGTAAGTTAACCTTGAACTCTCCCACCTGGATCACGAAATGTAGTCGCAGTATGGAAAGTTACGTGCCGCATAACTGGTGGTCGCCCTAAATATGAGATTGTGTCCCTTGAGAAGCTTCCGTCGCTTGATGCACTAAAGTGCAAACCCTCGGCGACTTGCGCATGCGCGATACGCTAATGAATGGGCTGGGATATTGCCGTTTACTCGCGGTCTCCCACTAGTAGCTCGCGGAAGTATGAAACGGGTTAGATACGGTAGTAGATAGCATGCGGGAGTCGATACCACACCCTTCACTGTGGCTTCATGTGCCTCCAAGGTATACATAGAGCAAGCGGATCAGGTCGATGTGGTGTGAGCCAGCATACTGCGTATAATACACGCATGCGCACCGCTTATTGATGGGTTGGGCACGCAACGCTGTCCGCGACGTGCCAGTTTGTCGCTCTCGAACGCAGTCGTTTCAGCAAAATCGCATTATATTTTTCTAGCCCATGTACCGCTAAAGCTGTTGGTATCGCTCACTAGCCGCCTCGTAGCTGTAGTTCGAGAATAGTCGTAGATAGACACACAGACACACAGACACACAGAACGACTACTGTAAACCCTCGCTGCGCATGCGCGCCGAGGGTTAGCCGTAGAAATTCGTCGCACGAAAATCGATTCGTCCCCCAGAAAACGATCGTCGCCACGATTACTGGAAAAATGGTTTTGACACAAAACGCGCGCTATAGGTAGGATCTGGGCCGGCAGAGCTCGCCGCCAACCATTAATTAATTAATGGCGTAGTTTTTGTCGTCCGCAGTAATCTTAGGAAAACGTTACGACGATGCACACCTCCACGATCGTCGGAAACGTTTAGTGACAAATTCGGCGCATCACCTGGTTCCAGTAAGGAGATATAATTATAGCAGGTAAAATTGGATATCCTTTTTTGTCTTCGCAATTTTTGCTCACGAATGCGCAAATAGGCGGGGTCGCGTAAGCCGCGTTTTACGCGAAAAGCAGTTTTCGGCTTGTTTCTTCTAGCACACGCGCCGGATGAAGCTATAAAATTTTCGTTCTTCTTGCCTTATATTAGATGCCTGCACCACGATTTCCGTTGTTGTAAGATTTTAATTTTTTGTAATTACCAATAATTATTTATTTGTAATTACCAATAAAAAGTTAGATCTCATAAAAACGGAAATCTTGCTGCAGGCATCTAATATAAGGCAAGAAGAACGAGGAGAAAATTTTATAGCTTCATCCGGCGCGTGTGTTAGAAGAAACTAGCCGAAAACTGCTTTTCGCGTAAAACGCGGCTTACGCGACCCCGCCTATTTGCGCTTTCGTGAGCAGAAATAGCGAAGACAAAAAAGGGCCATTTGTGGGTCGCTGCATAGCCAAAAGGTACAGCTATCAATCGAGCATACACTCGCTTGGATCATTCATACTGTTCCCGTTTTGGGAGACTGTCCTACCTTTGATGGCCTTGTCCGAACTTTGCTGTGCCCGAATCGTAACTTTACGGCAACGTCATTCCCACGGTAAAGCTCGGATAAGAGCGAATATTTTTAATACACAGTTTATGACCAAGAACTACACTTTGGTATACACAGTAGCCAATCTAGTCCTGCACAGACTTCACAAATGCGTCCGAGAATACATGGCGTCCGATTATCGGTGGCTTACTCTACACCCACCAATATGCAATATTTGACCACCATTAAGTTATGATAAGCACTAATGTGTAAACCCTCAGCACAACAAACGTGCACAAGCACTGGTCTGCTTTTACACGCACATAAAGCACCGCTAATCGTGCATACCACATGAAATACCTATTAGCTACCACCAGTTACTCACTCCAACACAGTCAGCGGTTTTAACATTGTTTCACCCTTTACGGTATGCTAAACAAGGTGCAGTGCCAATGGTGAATTTTGGCTTTTTCTCTTGTTTTTATGGCATATTATCTTTTCAAACACTGCCGTTTCAGAAAAATGACTTAAATTTATAACTTTTCAGGCTGCCATTTGGTATGTAGTTATCGCTGATAGGCCGCCTCATGGCCTGTAGTTCCAAACATTTCTACAGAAAAAGAAACAAACTGACACCCAAACAAAACTTGCAAAACCTCACCGTGCATGGGTGCTTACTTGCCTTTCTTAGTGTCACAAATCTTTGCATGTTTTTGATGCTTGTAATATCTAGAGGAGCTTAAGTAAAATTTTCTTCAGACCTAGCAAAATCAGGAAAGTGCACTGTCGCGACATGATTGAAACCCCTAAGCACACACAATAGGTCCGATTTTTCCAAGGCTTGCAAACCTAACTACTAGAAAATGTTTAAAATTTGAAGCCAGAGAGAGAAGTTGCATGTATGCTCTGCTGATGAGGGCCACAAGCCCGAAACAGCAACTGTCGCAGAGCTCCACATCGTTTTTTCTCTGTCATCACATGGTCTAGTACTTCATGAAACGTCTGTGATCAGGCTGTAGAAGGAGTGTGTTTAAGTAACAAATAGGGGACACATCTGGCCTGAACAGTCATCTTTGAGAAAGATTTATGCCACCAATCTCACACCATTAGCCTGGAGAAACACCTCTACGTAAGGTCATGATTATAACAGGGGGGAATCCCATTTCTCTTGGTTTGGGTTGTGAGGGAAGTGTCCACAGTCCTCTGCGACAGCTAGAGGGAAGCATTGCTCATCACCCACGAAGGTATCAGAGATATCTATGCCATATATATAAGGATTGCGCTGTTATTTAGTTGTCACGGTGGAGACGCATATGACAGAGGTATTATACCTACAACTAGCATTAATCGAACACACAGGCATCACCACATATGCACACACAAACACACGTTGACCCATCCGGTATCGATCAGCGTCACCGTATGAAACTCCTATGGTCGCGATTTCTTGGCGTGCCGTGTGGGAGTGACCTCCCTATTGCCACAACTAACTATGGACTCCTCCCTCGTAGACCACAGAATGCTGTAGGCAGGAGGTGTTGCCACTCCTCCTTCCCAGAGTACAATCACAGGGGATGTAATGGAGCCCGGCTCTATGACTGCGTATACCACACACGGGTATGCCCTACCTTTCTACCATCAGCTCTCCGCTTTCTAATGCTATTTCAATCAACACATGCACTCATGCCCTGGAAACCGAGGAAGTCCACTGAGGGTGGGGTGAAACTTTTCTCCTTGTTCACGATTTTCTCGTTTCCTAGCTTCTGCTCTCGAGGTTGCTCTACGTGCTCTCGCTCTCATCGTCCACGCGGCCACATCCATACCATGTGCACTAGTGCACTCCGGTGTTGCACATCTCGCACCTTGCGCTAATACGCAGTGTGGGTGGCCACTCAACCATAACCGGTCTGCCACTGCTAAACCTCTTGTTAACTATGGCGCCTTTAGCCACCCTTGATGTGTAGTCTATGTAGCTATATGCCGTGTAGTTGATTAGTAAACGATAGTCAGTGCAGAGCAAGCCCAGAGACTAAAAAGAGTCTCCAGACAATTGCTATACATCACCATTTTTACTCTTACGCTACTCTTGCCTTGCTGCTTTCGAGCCCGAAAATTTAAGGCAGCAACACAAAGAAGACAAACTGATTGAAAAGAAGACAGTGCGCACAACATTTAAGTCCAACCCATTGGATACGCCCACTTTCAGCTTCATCAAATTTGCTTGTATATTATATCTGTTGAGCTCCATAGCAATATAGATTCGCAGATCATAAGCAAAAAGTTGTCAAGCTACCCGAAACCAGTAATCTTGTTGCCCACCAAATTCTTTCCACACTACACCACCACACACTACGTTTGTGCTACACTTGACTTAATTCAAGAAAGAGGCACAAGGCACAAATGTACAATAGAGAAAGGTTGGGTACCAATGGCACAATAAAACAAAAAATTACTCATTCGTGTGTTGCAGGCAATATAAGGTAGTGCTACCGCAAATGTGTTGTCCATCTGAGTTAAGGGCCCTTTTGCAGAGCAGCATCACATATAATTAGTTCTGACATTACGTTTGTGGCTTAATGGTTTTTCAACAATCGCCGAGTAGACAGAGGAGCTGTGGACAACATACCTTACCGTCCACGTCCCCCACCCGGCCCCAAGAACCTCCTTATAGTGATGTAAGTTACGTTAGTGTTAATCTTGGACATACAGACTGGTAGCCTCATGAAACACTAGAACTTGAAGAGCAGAAACATTTTCAACTCCAGCACATGCCTGTAGTCACAAGTGCCATTAAGACCATCTTTAAAACAACAGTTGCTGTTGAGAGATTCAGAAGCTACTTGAAACTCCCGAGAAACAATAAAGATGAACGAGCCCCTGTTGTTGGCGAGCGGGAGCGAGCCAACCTAGTCGTCCGTTCGAGCGGAATTTATATCCATTCGTCGTACGTCGTGTAAGTGCGCATGCGCGGCTTTGTACGCGCTTCTTTTTATTTTCCACAACATGCCTCGCCGATCGATCTACAACTCTCCTCATTCGACGGCATGCTCTGCAACTTTCGGTGACTGACCTAGGGCTGTACCTCTTCAAAGTCATCATGGTTCAAGCGCTAGCATTGCTCGTGCATACTGCTGCATGCCAGCTGCCTGGTGGACCCGCCGGTTGTCGGGAAACCCGGTCGATCCGCTGCCTGCCATCCAGCTGCCTGGTGGACCACAGCGTGAGGTAAGGACCGTTCTGCTCACCTGCTCACCGTTCTGCCAATATACAGTACGCCGACAGGTGCATGCTCTGTCTTGTTCACGAAGGGAAAGCTGTGCGCTGACGGCACATTATGCAGCCCGAACAAATCCCAAGTTGGGTCGCTCCCACTCGCCAACAATGTTCAACATTTCCACTGGTAAAAATGTTATGACGGTACATGCATTGCCTATCTCTAGGGCTTATTCTAACTACTGAAGAAACAGATAGACCTAATAAAGATGAAAGAGCCCTGTTGTATAATTATTAATGCGACACTAACATGCTATTTCCTATCTCTAGCTTATTGCTACCGTTGCTATGTTTATTTTAGCACAATAAATCAGCTACCCACCCAAGAGGGTGAGAGGTGGAATATCCACTGTGGTTAGGGTTGGGTATCAATGTTTTTATGTACAAACGCTGACAGATCGAGGATGGAGCGAATGGCAGAGGCTTTCGTTTGGAAGTCGAGGGTTGGGATCTGAGACGTCGCTGCAAGACTGCGCAAAACGAGTAGCGCTTCTGGGGACGGGCCGCCGCATCGAAAAGGCATAGGCTCTCGCTATATCCTGACAAGAAAGAGGGCTACGTGCAAACCTCTCTGTAGCGTGGAAGTAGTGCACGTGAGCCCTCTTTCTTGTCAGAGATAGCGAGAGCCTACGCTTCTTTTCGATGAAGACGGCCCGTCCCCAGGCAGCGCTACTCTCGGACGCGGAGTCTTGCAGCGCCGTCTCAGAATGCCCACCCTCGACTCCAAACGGAAAGCCTCTGCCATTTCGCACCGCTCAGATCGCTGCTCTCTCTCGGTCTGTCAGCGTGCGTTCGTGTTTGCTCTGGGCGGCTGAGCGGCCAGCCGCGTAATAATGAGAACGCACGTTTGCGCAGGTCACGCGCATCGCCTTATTGGGTGAATGAGCCATTATCGCGCGTGGTATCCCCAGCAACGACCAATCAATCGTAATAAGGATTTTATACACCTTTGATTAAAATTTCGTTTTGCTGGAAGTTACTACAGTGCACCATGTGTATCTGACCGAGAATAGTTTAATAGCGAACCACTGCACAAATCACTGTTGACCACAGCGTTAGCTATATGTGGATCTATCTATTCATGATACTTGTTGATCGCCTAACGATTCTCATGGTTCTCGGCTAAATCTGGCTCGTGAGTCTATGGAGATGGATTTCACAATGGGTGCACCGTGGACGGAAGGAGCTAAAGTGTACTGTGGAGTGATGCTATGCGTGCTGCACTTGACCAGGATCTTCTGCACTGTCAATGACCACCTCCTGAGGATTGTGAGGGTTATAGGTAACTATTAGGTATAGTAGCATTCATTACACTTGATCCTCCCCTATTATGGCGACGACTAAGGGGTCATAACTGTCTATTTGTGGTTACTTTTCCATTCCACGGAGATAGATGGCCTGGGAAAGAGCTTATAGTTACGCTAACTTGTATATGACTTTTCAGGCTGGTAGAATATACTAGTAAAAATCTGACAATTTTGCCAACGATATGGGTTTGCATTGGATGGTATGTGATGTGGTCTGTGGGATCCTATAGGATCCAGGTGAGTCATTCTATGTGGGATTGCTTCACAAGAAGATATCAAACAGTACGTTGTATGAGCCTCCGGCAATTGGTCAAGAGCAAGCGATGACGGTAATTTCAACAGCTTCTTACATATGGAATGTTATATTATGCCATTTTTGCAGTTCTCTCCGAAGCTGCTGATGAAAACACGCTTTTTCTTGAGTTTGTCTAGCAAAACGTAGTGGATTTTAGTCGTAAAGCAGTGTGTTTCATTAGAACTGTGTGGTACTATAGCTCATACTACTATTCTTTCATATTGCCACGTTTTATCGATTATCAAGTACAGTTCTTTATGTTTCATTTCTCTTCATGTGCATGTGTAAGGGTACATAGTGCCTAGAAATGACAACCCAAACATGTACTCCAGCCTTATTTCACCATTTGTAGCATGGAGGTGTCTTACCAGCTAATTTCAAGTGTCCACCTTTGTGCTATTAGAGAGTGTAGCATAGACTTCATGATGCTTTAACCTTGGGTGCCGTGGGTATCTCCAAAATCATGTATGAAGTAGCTATTAGCACCTAGTATTAGGTATAAGTAAGTTAAAATACCGGCACTATGGAAAAATTATTGGGTGAAGGGAAAGTTTGAGAAGGTCATGTAGCATAAGCGAGCAGCGCGGCTGGAGTACATGTTGGGTTGAGCTTAAGAACATTCTCCAAGCCCAATAATTTCCATAGAGTACGACCAAAGACGGTACTTTAACCGGTTTGTATATAACTTTTGCCAAACTGTCCTCTATTTTCCTCAACTGTTCTCTATTTCCTAACTGTTCCCCCAACCTCCCAACCTAGCCACTAATTGGCGAGTCGGAGCGAGCCAACCTAGTCGTCACAACGGGTACGGAAGGGAAAAGAATTGGTCACAACGGGCCGATTTTTCAATATAATATATTATGGCAAGCGGGAGCGAGCCACCTAGTCGTTCGTAATCGAGCGGATTGTTCATAATAGTGTAGGGTATACGACAGCGTGCGCGTCGTGTAGTGCGCATGCGCGGCTTCTCTTTCGCGCGTTCTTTTTATCGCGAAATTCATTTCAAAAGTTTTACACCTTTTCACGACTCACGCTGGCCTCGCGAATGTGCCGAACCATCTAGCCAGCAGCGAGAGAACTCTCCTCCATTTGACGACATGCGCTGCATCTTTTGGTGACTGACCGAGCTGTACTCTCTCCCAATCTTCATTCGAAGTTCAACTTGGAAGTAGCCAGAATGCTCGTGTAGACTACTGCGTGCAATGCCAGCTGGTCCTGGTGGACCACGACTGACGAGCTGAAAGCAAGGTACGACCGTTCTGCTCACTTCTGCTCACCGTTCTAGTTTCAATATACACTTGTCAACTAGACACATTATCCAGTAGTGTCGACACCAGGGCTACCACGGCTACATCAACATCACCTCCTTTCACCCCTGCTACAAACCCCTCCTCTCAGTCATGACTAGTTGATAACCCCTCTGTTTGTTTGCTTAATATTCGTAGCTTAGTTAATAAGTTATCCAAGTTCCAATCTTTTGTGTACACATTTAATTTTTGTATCGTTTGCCTAACTGAAACATGGCTTTCTGATTTTATTTGTGATGGTGAGATTCTTCCTGTTGGTTATGTTTTGTACCGGAAAGATAGACTTTCTCGTGGTGGCGGTGTGTTGATTGCTGTTAGAGAATCTCTTTTTAGTTCTTTTATTCCCTCCCCACATGATTTGGAAATTGTCTCTGTCAAACTAGGTCATGGTAATGACTGTGTTATTTGTTGTGTTTATATACCTCCAGAATGTTCCTTTTCTTATGTCTCTTCTGTTGTTCAATTTCTCACTGATCTCACTTCATCTTTTTCCAAATGTGTTATTATAGGTGATTTTAATTTCCCTGATATCGATTGGTCAGTTCTTATGGGCACTTCAGATTCATCTAATAGTTTTTGTAACTTTGTTTTTGATTGTAATCTTACCCAACATGTTTCAGAGCCCACTCATGTTAAAGGTAATCTTCTTGATCTGGTTCTCACATCCGCAAGTGTTGTTGTAAATCGTTTAACAGTGTATCCTATGTCTGTCGTAGACTTCTCTGATCACCATGCTATTAGTTTTGTGTTTTGTTGTAATGTATCTTCTGTACCTAAGTGCAAACCAGGTTATGTGTATGATTTTTGTAACGCTGATTACGAGAGCATTTCTTCTTTTTTACTAGATTCAGATTTCAGTGCTGTGTTTGATTGTTCCAATATTGAGTATATTTGGTTTTTTATAAAGTCACTGATTTGTAAGGCGATGTCGTTATACATTCCTCGGATACAAGTTAAACGACGCCAGGGACCAAAGTGGTTTAATTCCAATGTACGACATCACCTAAAATGCCTGCGTACGTTGAAAAGACGGTTCAGAGCTCAGCCCACCTTGCAAAGGGAGAATAAAATACACCATATGGAAATTCTTCTCCAATCCAAACTTGTACAAGCTAAATCTGATTACGAATCTGCATTGATTGAGTCTCACCACATCTCCAATTCTTCAGCAATTTACTCTTATATTCGTTCTATTTCGAACCAAAATGTTTTGCCACCTACTCTCCATCTTGACGATACATTTGCTGTCTCAGATTCTGATAAGGCATTGCTGTTCAACAAGTACTTTCATTCGGTATTTACCAGGAGTGTGTTCCAGTTACCGCCATCCAGTGAGTTGGAAATGCCTTCATCTTCCCTCAGTGATATCTCCATTAGCGAATTAGATGTTTTTCGTGTTCTGAGATCCCTTGATGTAACTAAGGCAAAGGGGTGTGATGGCATTAGTCCCAAGCTGTTGAAACACTGTGCTCTTGCTCTCTACCAACCTCTTCACCATCTCTTTTCTCTGAGTTTATCCCAGAAGTATCTCCCTCTTGACTGGCGCACGCATTCAATAAAACCTATATTCAAATCCGGTGATAAGAGTTCCATAAGAAACTACAGACCAATCTCATTACTATCGGTTGTTTCAAAGGTTCTAGAAAAGCTCGTATTTAACAGTATTGTGGGTTTTGTAAGTGACTCTATGTCTGTCTCCCAGTTTGGTTTTTTACGCGGCCGTTCCACCCTGCAACAGATGCTTGTTTTCTTTAACACTCTTTTAAGCTCTGCTTCACATACAGATGTTATTTACCTAGACTTCAAGAAGGCATTTGATTCTGTGGCTCATAATGAACTTCTTTGCAAGCTCTGGAAGTTTGGAATCACTGGTGATCTCTGGCTATGGGTGAGAGCTTACCTGTCTAACAGAGTCCAGTATGTTTCTATTGGCCAATCAACTTCTCCCACGTTACCTGTTATCTCTGGTGTGCCACAAGGAAGTATCCTCGGTCCAGTTCTCTTTCTCATCTTTGTTAACGATTTGCCCTCTACGTTATCCTTTTCCAAGGTTTTACTTTTTGCTGACGATGCTAAGTGCATCATGCCAATTTACTCCCTGCAAGACTGTTTGAATCTGCAAACTGATCTTTCTAGACTCTCTGACTGGTGCTCAACTTGGAACCTGCTTCTAAATGAAGAAAAGTGTTCTGCTATTCGTTTCAAGCCTAGGTCATCTCCTTCGTCGTTCAACTATCGTTTGAATGGTAAACAAATCTCCTCTTTAGCTGCACAAAAGGATCTCGGTCTATATGTGTCAGCTGATCTCACCTGGCGATCCCATTATCAGTTCATCTCTTCTAGGGCCTACAAAATGTTAGGTCTTCTACGGAGAGTTTTCTCCAGCTCTGTGTCGGTACCAGCAAAACGCTCTTTGTACATTTCTCTTGTTCGTTCCCAGCTTCTTTACTGTTCTTCTGTATGGCACCCATACCTTTTAGTGGATATAAAATATCTCGAGTATGTCCAGAGAAGGGCAACCAAATTCATCGTCAGCAACCCTCTCTTGGACTACAGGAATCGACTAATATACCTTAATCTGTTGCCCCTGATGATGGAGTTTGAAATTGTTGACATTATGTTTCTGGTCAAGTCTGTAAAGTTTCCATCCGGCCATTTCAATATACACGAGTTTGTCCAGTTCTGTAGTCATTCTACTAGAGCTGGCCATAGTTACAAGCTGAAACACCCCCTCGGTAGAAGTAACTATGAAAGGAACTTTTATTTCAATCGGATTCCTCGTCTATGGAACTCCTTACCTTTCTTCGATATAACTCTTTCTCCTTCTGCAATAAAATCCAAGTTACGAGCATATTTCTGGGATCATTTCATGTCCAACTTCGATTCAAACAATATGTGTTCATATCACTATCTGTGTCCATGCCCCAAGTGTTCTCAATTACCAGTCAAAATGCATTTTAATGTTAGTTTGTAATGTTTTGCGCTTGTTGTGTGTTGTTTTATCTGGCTGCTGGCTTATGCCTTCAGTCCATCAGCACAGTCTATGCATGTACTTCACCTTTTTTGTTCTTCAATTCTCGTTTTCCACCGCCTGTGTTGTAAAGCATAATAATAATAATAATAATAATAAAATACAGTGGAACCTCTCAAGTTCTTGTTGCCCTGAACTGCACCAATTGGTGTCCAGATTAACTGTAGCTACATGGGTGTAGTTGATTTGTTTGCCTTTATTGTTGACATGCATCATTTTTATGAAAAGGGCCTTACTGGCTCACACAATGGACACCAGATACGAACCGATTTCATTCTGACCAAAAAAGCCAACCCGGGTGACAGGTTAGCCCAACACCACATGTACGAGGTTAATAATTATCTTACTACAGATTATCTGTGTACATTGAGGCTGTAGCTAGCGACATGTTTGGTGCGGGTGCCAAGGGCATGATAAATCCACCCGACCCCTCTCGTTACTACTCAATCACAATGGCAGAACTTGCAGTTTTTTGATAGAGATGTTTATGCTCTCCTGATGGACCTGACTGTCATCTATGACAGTGCAAAGGTAAGCATAGTCTGAGAATGGAGGGAGAAAACTCACATTATTTATTGTTTCTGCTGTGAAAATATTTTTCTCCCTGTATTTTCTTTCAGCATCTTCCGGAAGGTTCTGAGAGAGCCTATCATGCTCTCCATACTGCCAACCACATTGTCAATGCTTGTGAGCCCTTCAAGAAGTCAACTTTCCCCCTGTACGTAGCTTTGGGTAGTTTCAGTGTCTGTCGAGTTAGACTAGGTTCACAATATGTTGGGCGCTGTCCTGTCACGCTGTAACAGACAGACACACACACACACAGACCCAAGTACCGTAACCCTCGCTGCGCATGCGCGCCGAGGGTTAATTACGAGTTCGGCTGTGTGTGTGTTATTCTTGGCAAATCCATGCAAATCAATCATGTTTTCTTAATAATAAGACTAACAGTACTGCGTGTAGAACATTAACAATACCCACAGAGGCAGCAGCTAGCCATGTCGGGGAAGAACCTGACTCCAGTGACGTTAGACAGTTTCAAGGCCTGGAAGGAGAGAAAGGTGAGGCTTCACTCCATCTGACTGTGTGTAAACCTTCTGAACTCACACTTCCCTCTCTACAGCTAAAGGAGAAGAAGGACAAGCTGGACGCTTCCGCCACAAAGAAGAAGGAAGCATTCGTTGCTGGCCGGACTCACGGGGTATGATAGAATTCTGTGAATGAGTCTGTGTTGTGAAAAAAACAGGGTGCTATTCCAAAGCATGAACCTTCAGTACCAGTAAAGGTTTTTTCTGCATACATGGTTTGGTGTTTCTAGAAAAGGTATCCACTGAGTTTTATAGTTTTTGTGCGGTGCACCTATACAATCATGGTCTGCAGTGTTATGTAATGTTGTACAGTTAAGCTATAGAATAAAGTGTTGCTTTGCCTTTAGCCATAAGCTGGATCTTCTCCCATTTCTCTCTCTCTCTCTCTTCTACAAGGTTTTCCTTAACTCCTTCCCTCCCTCACACACTCCAGACTGAGGCAATGAAAACGCTGACATCACTTCCTGTTTTGTGGCATGCATCCCTCATATTCCCCTCACTCCCTCCCTCCCTCACTCCTTCGCTCACTCGCTCACTCCCTCCCTCCCTCACTCCTTCACTCACTCACTCACTCCCTCCCTCCCTCACTCCTTCGCTCACTCACTCACTCCCTCCCTCCCTCACTCCTTCACTCACTCACTCCCTCCCTCCCTCCCTCACTCCTTCACTCACTCACTCACTCACTCCCTTCCTCCCTCACTCCTTCACTCACTCACTCACTCACTCCCTTCCTCCCTCAGATCAGTGGACGTGAGATGTTTGAATTCAACCCAGACCTGGTACAGGGAGACGACCAGGAGGCCGGGGAGGACACCGTGCTCTACTCTCTCAGGGAGGAGGATGGGGAGGCTGGGGAGGGAGGTGGGAGGGAGGTGGGTGAGGAGGAGGAGGAGGAGGGGAGAGATATCACTGAAATGGTGGGGTATTTGGATGAGGTCGTCGCTCCGCCACCACCTCCTGTTCAATCCAGTGTTGCTGGCTCTAGCAGACAGGCTGAGGCCGCCTCAGGTATATATAATAATAAATATTATGTGGAGTACATACAATTTGAGCTGAGCAAGCACAAGTAAACCTGATCATTTCTGTGTCATCACACAGTGTGGTAAATTTGTGTGTTGGAGAGTCTAATACACGCATGCGCACCGCTTATTGATGGGTTGGGCCACGCAACGCTGTCCGCGACCGTGCCAGTTTGTCGCTCTTGAACGCAGTCGTTTCAGCAAAATCGCCATTTTAGTTGTCTAGCCCATGTACCGCTAAAGCTGTAGGAATCGCTCATAAGCCGCCTCGTTGCCTGTAGTGCGAGAATAGTCGTAGGCAGACACACAGACAGACACAAGAACGACTACCGTAACCCTCGCTGCGCATGCGCGCCGAGGGTTAATGAGCACAAGGGTTAATGAGTTTGCTGCAGTGTCTGTGCACGTGATTCCCAGGATGCATAACTTTAGTGGATAGGTCTGAATCCGTGACAATTTCTCCATGAAGAAGAGAAATGTTTACCTTACGGCTTTGGAGCTTTCTGGTACATGGAAGGTGCTACAATTGGAAACCCTCTACGCAAAAGGTGTATGCTCAGACTTGGTAGTAGCAGCCTAGCCAAGGGTTAATTCAAGGCAAGCTGCCTGATAATCATTTGTCAAGAGATTATGACATCTGTCATTGGATAATGGAGATTATGACATCTGTCATTGAATAGTGGTCCTGGATCCAGAGCCAGGGAAAGAGATAGAGGTTTGTTCTTGTCTGAATTTGTGTGTCCACTCTATTCCAAGGGGGAGCAACTGAGTGGGAAATGTATTTGCCACAAATTGTTAGAGTGCTGCTCCCTCATTGGTGGATCTTATGACCGTATTCTTAGTGGTCAGCAGGTATAGAGCCTAAAATGGCAATGTTTAGACAAATCTACTCCCATAGTACTTCCTGCTCTAACTAAGCTCACCCTTGTGCTCTTAGTTGCCTATGGCAGAGAATTCTGCTTCAGCAGAGAAAGCTCTTGATAAACTGAACGACCAGTTGACTTGTCCAATATGTCTGGACCAGTACAAAGACCCAAAACTGCTCCAATGCTTCCATGTCTTCTGTGAGAAGTGTCTGGAGCCTGTGGCACGTCAGACCCCACAGGGAGGACAGGTGGTGGAGTGCCCCAACTGTCGCCACGTCACCGCTCTGCCCCGGGAAGGAGTCTCTGGCCTACGGGGAGCCTTCCTCATCCACCACCTCTTTGACATCCAAGACATCCTCAAGAAAGTCGGTACCCCATCTGGCACCAAATGCGTCAAGTGCGAAAAGCGAGACCCGACTTGCTTCTGTCGGTCCTGTGGGTTCCTCTGTGACACCTGCAAGAAGCCCCATTGCGAATGGAAAGAGTTTTCCTCCCACGAGCTAGTCAGCCTGGACCAGCTGACAGAAGACGTGACTAATCTGGTGCCTCCGCTCCAGAAGACTCTGAACTGCTCCAAACACCCGACCAAAGAGCTAGACCTCTACTGTGAGACTTGTAAGGAGGTCATCTGTCGAGACTGCATCGTCAGGCTCCATCGCGACCACCAGTACGATCTGGTGAGCGACGTGTTCCAACAACAGAAGGAAGTGCTGGTGTCCTCAGTTGAGCCAGCAGAGCAGCAGCTAGCCTCAGTCGGGAAGGCTCTGGAGGACCTCAAGTCTCTGTCTGGGAAAATCACCGGCCAACAGCAGGCCTTGGAGACCCAAATCAGGGCAGAAATTCGCCTCAGTCACCAAGCTCTTGAGGCGAGGGAAGAGGTCCTTATTACACAGCTGGACCAGATGACTCGGGAGAAGTTGAAGAATGTAGCGGCCCAGCAAGAGCAGTTGGAGCTAGTTGCCACTCGTTTGCAAAGCTGCTGCGGGTTCTTCCGGGAGACCCTGAGAACTGGCAGCCAGATAGAGGTATTGGCCATGGCAAAGCCGTTTGTGCAGCAAGTTCGAGATGTAATGTCTTCTCTCACGCCGGAGTCTCTAGTACCCCAAGAAAAAGCCGACCTAGACTTTGCCAGCAGTCAACGTGAGCTGGGTCAGATTTGCAAACAGTTTGGGGAGGTTTATAACCCCACCATTTGCCCTCCCAAATGTATTGCTGAAGGTGTGGGGCTTCGGTTTGCAGTGATGGGAAAATTAGCCGTAGCCACATTAAAAACGGTGGACCAGAAGGGGCGAGAATACCGGCATCCAGTGGAAGTGAGTTTGGCAGTCGTGTCGAGTGATGGGTCCACCGGGGAAGGGGAGAGCAAGAGGATGGGGGGTAGCCGGTACGTGATAGGATACCTCCCCTGGCATGAAGGACTAAACTGCCTCCACATCAGAGTAGAGGGCGAGCACATCTCGGGAAGTCCGTTCCCTGTCTCTGTCATCACCGATACACCCACTATCATCGCCGGTGTCACTCAACCGTGGGGATCAGCTCTAGACAAGGACGGCCAGTTAGTTGTATCGGAATTTGGCAAGCACTGCCTGTCGGTGTTTAGCAGCGATGGGCGACAGAAGAAATCGTTTGCCACCTTTGGGTCTGGTCATGGACAGCTGAATCATCCGTGTGGCGTGGCTTTCTCTGCCACAGGAGATATTCTCGTGGCTGACCAATTCAATCATCGTATCCAGGTTTTCTCCCCCGAGGGAAAGTCAGTGAAGTGTGTGGGCACTAAAGGCAATGGACGGCTACAGTTCAACTACCCGGTTGGTATTACCGTTCATCCTGGCTCTAAGAAGCTGTATGTTGCCGATTCCGATAATAACAGAGTCCATGTCCGCAATGCAGACCTGACGTTTTGCAGCACTTTTGGTTCGGAGGGCGTAGGCAATGGACAGTTCAATAACCCACTTGGAGTCGGTTTCGATGCTGCTGGGAACTTGTACGTCACTGATTCTGACAACCACAGGGTGCCAAGTGTTCACGGAAAACGGAGAGTATATGCGACAGTTTGGGAAGAAGGGAAGCGGTGCGGGGGAACTTTGTAAGCCCAGGGGAGTGGCAATAGACTCCAACAACATAGTCTACATAGGCGACCTTGGCAACCATCGTATCTCGATATTTTCTGGAGAGGGAGAGTTTCTGGGAATAGGTGGTGATCGTGGGAGTGGGCCAGGACAGTTTAAGTACCCATGTGGAGTAACCATTTCAAGCCACGGATGCATCTACGTTAGTGACTGTGGAAATAATCGCATTCAGGCGTTTTGACACTTCTTTAGACAGGAAACAATTACCCAAGCCATTTATGCAGCACCTGAAAAAACCCTGTATGGGCAGTGTGTATATTAATTATGTATATTGCATTGTAGTAGTTAACCCTCGGCGCGCATGCGCAGCGAGGGTTACAGTACTTGGGTCTGTCTGTCTGTCTGTCCGTTACTCTCAATCTCACTTCTCGGGTGTTTGTTCGTCTCACAAAGGATACCACCTACTGAACGGGCAATGAAGGTCAGAAAATATGTGTGGTTTTCGCTGAAAACGCTCCGTTGCAAAGCTAGAGCGCGAAAAAGCCAATATGCAAATACACAACGGCTTACTACGGCATGATCGATCCGCGTGCTCTGCGTACCTCGGAGGCACCAGAAGATGCAACGAAGGGCGTGTATCGCCTCTCGCATGCTATCTAGTAGTGTAGTTAGCCCGCGTCAGACTCTGCGCGAGCTGGCAAGAGACCACGGGTAACAGCTAAAACTAAACCCAGCCCAGCAATTAGTAGTACGGCGCATGCATTTACTTACGCGTGCGCGTCACTCAGTGCGCCGAGGGTTTGCACTTCAGTGCTTTTCATTGGTCTATGAGTGAGCTGTCTTAACATAATTTGAACTCCTGTACTCTACTTTGATGTGTGCAACAATGAGGTTCTTTGCTCAGTTTACCAAATAAAGGTCGGCGAAAGAAAAAGGGTTATTTGTAGTTCAATACTCAGTACGCTATAAGGGAACAGGGCCCGGGGTCAGATTTATATGAAGTAATGGCCAACAACAAACAATTTTCTGTTCAGCAAGTGATATGCAAAAAATTCTTCCCTTGATTTTATGTTCATCACAATGTTGCACTTGGCACACATAGATGTGTGCACACGTAGTGGTATCCACATTCTGTCCTGCATTTATTCTCATTATGTTCGTACGTACATGTGCCTGAGTGTGGGGCACACTCCATGCCTCCCAGACTTAACTGCTAAACACTGTGCCCACATCTCGCAAAATTACACTCTGTGTACACTCTGTGTTTTAAACGAGAAATGACACCTTGTTGGCATGCACACTGCCACGATTGATTCTCAGTAGAGCTTTCACATTATTGTTAAAGTAGACTTGATCACTGGCTCACATAGTATATACTAAACAAATGCGACTGAACACAAGTAGTTTAATTTTCCACGCGCGTATTTTAAGAACATTATGTGCACTGCCAGTGCCCGTCACATATTATTATGTGAATGAAAATTTCCGCATTGAGACTAGGTGTCTATTGGGCTCTATTTTACAGCAACGAGAGAAAGTGGAGGAGCAGTGGGCGGAGTCAGTGAAGAGACCAATCACATGACAGGAAGTGATGTGGCGGGAAGAAGGGAGGAAGTAGAGGAGGAAGAGGAGGAGGAGGAGGAGGAGGAAGTGCCAATTGACGAAGACTTGTTTGCAGCTGAAGAGCTAGAGAATCTGAACTTGGAAGACATGGTAGACCTAGAACCCAGTGGAGTAGACTGACGTAGGTGGTCGCTCTATTCCGTACATGTGCTGTGTTTTTGCTGTACTTGCCATGCTCGTCCATAGGGTTGATTTCATGTTTCACGCTAAACAAACTGGTCAAGGTCAAAGGTGGCAAAATGTTATACATTGCGTGGTGAAGAAGAGAAAGTTCTATTCATTGAGGCAATATTCTATCGAGTATTCTGCTGTTCCCTCCATCTTTTGCGGTCTCTTACGCTGACTATTTTTCAATTGTAACCTTTGTCAAAATCCCAATTTAATCTCTCCAAACTGATTAAAAGTAGAGAAGAATATTCACAATTTTAAAGGGTTCAAAGTCGATGCTGAGTTCCCCAGACCAGGCCTCCAATGCTCCTGTGCCGTCCTCCAGCAAATTGCACCTGTATAATTATGGGAATAGTTTATAGTCTCCTACTGCACTACACAGCAATTATAACTGCCAACTTCTCTGGAGTAGCTTCCAGGACACAGTTTTTTTGTGTGGAGTGTCAAATTCTCTTTCTGGCCAAAACGTTATATGCTCAAGCTCTTCGGGCCAGCGCTTACATGCGTACACTGACAGGGACTGATTTAGGAAAGTCACATACTTGTTATCTCAATCTCCATCCCCAGCCAACTAAGTACACGTGGCATGGAAGGAAGCTTGTTCCCATGACTGCTGGCAGCTATATACTACGGTTCATACATATATACCTCTGAGAAGCTTTGAAGGGCAGTGTGCTAGTGAGAGTGGTACTTGTCTGACTCCCAAAGGCCTCATACAGCCTTACTACAATAGCCTTAGTAGAGCTTACTAACTCCACCTGTTGGGGTAAGTGCAAAATATATGGGAGCTATGAGATCACAATCCACTCACTGTTTTCACTGTCTCCAGGATTATTGCTGGATTGTCAGTGGTGAAAAATGACACTGGATCACCTAAGTTTACATTGAGTACATAAAGAGATCTCGCTCTGACCTTATGTATATACATCCCCCCACCCCATCTCGCTTGAAAATCTCATCTTTTGTCTATCTCGCTGCAAACTTTCACCTTTCCCCCTTATCTCGCTCAGACCTTTCATATTTTCCCCATCTCTCTCCAAACTTTCGTTTTTCCCCCTATCTTGCTCGAAAATTTCATATTTCCCCCTATCTCGCTCCTTCTTTGCTTATGTAACCCCGGTACCTCGCCAGTATATAGCGCTTGCGTCACCCCTGGCTTCTACCAGCTAGGGTCTTTTTCTCTTTCGTACAGTACGAGTATCAGCACAACTGCCATTAGACTTGGCTAGTGCTAGACTGGTCCCATGTGGGCTCTCTATGCTACTTTATTATAGAGTACGCATGCGTATATAGTGTCTCGGTCTTTACACTTTTATATATCTCGCCTATTTCCCTCGACCTTGGTATATTATACCCGTGTTAACTTGAGCACTGATTTTAGTGCTACTTACCAAAAAGTGTGGAGCTGGTAACCGAAAGAGGGTGGTTCAGATTGTAGCTCTCATGTATAACTCCAGCTTCTTGAAATGCCCCTGTGCACATTGTACGAGTATACAATACCATCACGTTTAGTCAGTAAAATAATACCATGGTGTGGCATAATGGCATAGGTGAAATGATGGGTGCCCATATCGGCTGTAGCATCTGGAGCTTTGGGGGCTCGCAACCTGCAGTGTTAGAGTTCACTGTTTGAAAAATTAAATGCTAGAGCACTCTTTGATATCCCTCACAAGGAGAGCCTCATGATGTTGCCCAGTGTAGAGTGGCCGTACTTGCAGTCATTCAGTACGGCCACTCCAAACCCATGCTCTGACAAGTCAGCCCATTTCTGGGCGCAAACCTGCAACGAACGGAAGGAAACACAGTATAACAGGCACTGTCTAGTGGATCAGCTGACTTCAAAGCGAGCCTGATCCCACGAGGTGTTGAAGTGAGTGGGCCTTTGCAGGTGTCCAAACTGAATTTCATAGGTGGCCTCGTGGCTGCGAACGTTCAGAGGAAACTCTATCTTCAAGAACTTGCGGTTCTCATGCCACTCAACCTGAGATGCCACAGAGAGCACCAGTCATGCATGCAGTTGACTTGTTTGTTGTGCCTTTGCCCTTCTACCTTGTAGTTGATTACATGGAACAAGATGTGTAGTGATGCAAGAAAGTGAAGAAAAAATTGGCTAAAAGGGTTCACCTACCATAATCGTACAAGCATGACCATGACATAACACTGTATATATGCACACATGGATGCGAGCTAGGCCTTGAGAACTGGGGCGGTGAGTTTAAGTGTACGACCTCTCCCCACACACCCTGTTTCCTTGTGTATATATGTACATACAGTTCAGCAGTTGAGTAGCTATAGACTGACAGTGATCTCATAGGGACAGAGACAGTGGTCTCAAATCGTAGGTACAGACAACAGACTCACGGTGGTCTCAAATGGTAGGTACGGACAGACTCACAGTGGTCTCAAATGGTAGGTATGGACAGACTCACAGTGGTCTCAAATGGTAGGTATGGACAGACTCACAGTGGTCTCAAATGGTAGGTATGGACAGACTCACAGTGGTCTCAAATGGTAGGTATGGACAGACTCACAGTGGTCTCAAATGGTAGGTATGGACAGACTCACAGTGGTCTCAAATGGTAGGTACGGACAGACTCACAGTGGTCTCAAATGGTAGGTATGGACAGACTCACAGTGGTCTCAAATGGTAGGTACGGACAGACTCACAGTGGTCTCAAATGGTAGGTACGGACAGACTCACAGTGGTCTCAATGGTAGGTACGGACAGACTCACAGTGGTCTCAAATGGTAGGTATGGACAGACTCACAGTGGTCTCAAATGGTAGGTACGGACAGACTCACAGTGGTCTCAAATGGTAGGTACGGACAGACTCACAGTGGTCTCAAATGGTAGGTACGGACAGACTCACAGTGGTCTCAAATGGTAGGTATGGACAGACTCACAGTGGTCTCAAATGGTAGGTATGGACAGACTCAGCAGTGGTCTCAAATGGTAGGTATGGACAGACTCACAGTGGTCTCAAATCGTACGTACGCACAGACTCACAGTGGTCTCAACAGACAGACTCACAGTTGTCTCAAATGGTAGGTACGGACAGACTCACAGTGGTCTCAACAGACAGACTCACAGTTGTCTCAAATGGTAGGTATGGACAGACTCACAGTTGTCTCAAATGGTAGGTATGGACAGACTCACAGTGGTCTCAAATCGTAGGTATGGACAGACTCACAGTTGTCTCAAATGGTAGGTACTGACAGACTCACGGTGGTCTCAAATGGTAGGTATGGACAGACTCACAGTGGTCTCAAATGGTAGGTATGGACAGACTCACAGTTGTCTCAAATGGTAGGTATGGACAGACTCATGGTGGTCTCAAATGGTAGGTACAGACAACAGACTCACGTTGGTCTCAAACAGTAGGTATGGACAGACTCACAGTGGTCTCAAATCGTAGGTACGGACAGTCGGCATCCAGAATGATCTGCTGCAAGATGTGACTGTGTGAACTGATGGGAACCTTCACCTGTGAATTGGAGAGTGTTGGCTCCTCAATGACTGTCAACAGTACAGCTGCTATAGTGCACAATCCAGCATCTGAAACTCAGTAATTCTCTTCAATAGTAAAACAGTACGGCTGGCATGATTTGCAAAAATTATCCTGCTTGCTCATTCTTTTAATTCTGAGTTGTAAATGAGGTACCGGTAGCATAGTAGCTTGGCATTTGCAAGCCTATACGACATGTATGTACTATATATATACCTGGACAGAGGCTCTGAGAGGACCACGTTCTAGAACACTCACACCTCCACCGGGCACTGACAGTGGCTCTCTGGACATCAACAGCAGAAACCATTAGTCATTACTGCACTAGTTGTTATAACACTGAGAGAGACCGGGTCTCCAGATGGTACTCCATCACATCCCATGCGTCCCAGAACAGAGGCACATCGTCAAACATCACAAACTTACTCCCACTAGACTTTGGTGCAATTGATTCCCTGGGAAATCCAGAATTACTCATAAGTTACAGTGCAAGGCAAACAAATCATCAACAACCGGGACAACAGTTATTCCAGGAAGCCCTGGGTGGGACTCGAAACTACACACCCTGCAATCTAGACAGAGTGCTCTACCACCTGAGCTACCAGGGAAACTCGGCTGGTAGAGGCTCAAATCTACTATACAACACCTGAGCTACAGCTTAGCTGCAGGGCTCAAATCTACTATACAACACTTGAGCTACAGCATAGCTGTAGGGCTCAAATCTACTATACAACACAATACGCAGACCCCAAATTACGTACTCTGTGTGGGGCACAGGAATTAGCTTACAGGAGCGGGCCACGTATGGATGGCTATACCTCTCAGTTCCGCTGTGTTTGAGTACAAGTGAAGTTAGGACTCCAGTCTTCAGTGTGGCTCTCAGGTGCACATTTTCCAGTATGATTATATCCCCATCTGGCCCCTGCACCCAATAGAGGCCATGCAATACTATAATTATACTTCACCTAACAGATTAACCTCAGCGAGTGTGACTGGAGCCTGTGGCTGGCAGATCTCCAGGGCTTGAAACCCAAAAGGAACACAATCAACCAAGGCTGTAGGATGAACCTTATTGTAACACCACAGAGGAACAGTTGCACATTCTATCGACCTATCTGGGTTTGGACCTGCAGAATCTGTGCGCCGTTTAACTTGGCTTTCTTGGCCTCAGGTTCCTGGGCAAGCTGCTGTGGAAGGCTAACAATTTCTCGCTTCTCCCAACCAAATGAGTTGACTACTAGACAAGTTTCTCCCATCTGATCGTGATCTCGATTCTTCCATACCTGTTCGGAAGCAATACTGCCTTCGTATATATGCAATCTCAACAAAATATGCGTTCAATGTGTGTTCACCTTGTTAATTACGGCATCGAGCTTAGACCTTAATACAGAATTCGCTCCATCTTTTATCTCTGTGTAAAGAGCCAAGACGATCAGGAAAGATAAAATGTATAGCTACGTACCTTTATAGTAGGCAAGTGAATCTTTCACAACCTATATATAATAAAACATGATACTACTACCAAAAAGGCATAAACGTTACATGGACCTGCTCAATACAGCTACCAGGAAGAACGTCGTGGAATTGGTTGAGCAGAAACTTCTTCCACAGAGGACGGAGACGGTCTCGAGTGGACTTGGCAGACTCAACACCTCGGTTTACTGTGGAACGAGGGGGGACACATTGACAAGCAGAGTGAGAGATGAAAAGCGTACTACTCACAGACGTAATCAATTGCACACATGAAGTCCACATCATGAAACAGAAACTCTCCTCTCCGGTTCTCGAGTTTTAGCTTCATATGTAGAGATTTCAAAGACAATTTGCACTAGTGACTTGTTGGATTTTAACTGGTGGCCATTTTGGCAGATTTGCCTCGACAGGTGGTTAATTTGGTGGTCATCACACCGTCATTATTGTGTGTAAAAATATTATGCTCACGCATACAAAGTGTATCTGCTAAACCACCAATTTTGGGGGTATACAGTAGAATAGATTACCTTAGCTTGTGTAGTGTATGTGCCACGATGTAACTCCAGATAGAGCTCACCAACCCATTTGCACAGCCTGTCCTTTTCACTCGTTAAGCTACTGAAAAACTGCTGGGGACTGGACATTAGCACCCTGTACAACACACAGTCACCCACACTGCACTCTGGATTGTGTCATGCATGACTGATTTGAAACTGACTTTGGTAGTCCATCTACATCCTCCATTCTCTTCAAATTCTGCAGCATGTCCTCCCTAAAAAAGAGACCCAACACATGTGTAGCTAATTTGAAATCTTGCTGCATGCGATGAAAGGTTACGTTACGTGGATCAGACAATATTGTCAATTACGACGGATGTTTCTATGGGGTACCAAAGTGGGCAAAAATCCATTTTTACTCTCCTCTACTACTTAACATTATGGGCAAATACACAACACACTACTCTTTCATTATAGTAACCCTATTATACAGGACTTTTACTTATCCTTTTTTGCCAGTTTGACACCCCATATCTTTCACACGTTGTTATTCCATCCAACCATTCCCTCATAATAGTACTCCTCCTCATAATACATAATCCTTATGTAAACTACGTACAACAGAGCCTCTGATAAAAGATACTCTGAATAAAGGACACACTGAGGTCACAAGAGCCCCCTTTTCTTCAACCTCACATAAAAGACAAAATGACTGGTCTCAACCTGTCCGTTATTTGGACAGAGGTTCCACTGAAGTAGGTTTGCATAAGGATTCATTTCTACTTGATGTGTTAGTATTAGTATTACGTTGGTCCTCCTCCGCCGTCTCCATGTCCATAAAGGAGGATGCTCTGCCTACTCCTTCCCTTGTCTCTAAACTGAGACACAGTCTTCAAGACCTGCACACGAGAGTTATGTCAAGATTGAGGGCAAGTAAGAACTTCTGTATAATGTAGCTTACATCTTTCACATCTGCACAAGATTCATAGGTATCTGCGGGTGGGAAGTGCGCCAGACAACTGCAGTATAATTACAGGAGAGAAAGCATTGCATTATGCCGTGATGATTTTCCTAACTATTCTCACCAAGTTCCGTCAATGCCTTCCCATAGAAACGTGTGGTGCTGTAGAGGAGAACACAGTGGAAGGACTGAGTTGTCTAACCCACAAACTACCATTCGCACCATAAAATTAAGAGACAAACATGCTTTTTTCTGTGTATATATCCTACCTAGATTATACTTCACTTCTGTGACATTTAAGCATTTTGCTTACGGCCCTTCACTGGACAGCACAAAGTATCTGAAGATTGCCATTGTATAGCCCTGCCTGCTGAGCTGCCCTGGTAGCTCAGTAGGTTAGAGCACCCTACCTAGAGTAGCTTGCATTGACACCCTGTGATTCCATTGTATAGCCCTGCCTGCCTTGGTAGCTCAGTAGGTTAGAGCACCCTACCTAGAGCTTCATGACACCACCTGTGATTCCATTGTATAGCCTGCCTGCTGAGCTGCCCTGGTAGCTCAGTAGGTTAGAGCACCCTACCTAGAGCTTGCATTGACACCCTGTGATTCCATTGTATAGCCCTGCCTGCTGAGCTGCCCTGGTAGCTCAGTGGGTTAGAGCACCCTACCTAGAGCTTGCATTGACACCCTGTGATTCCATTGTATAGCCCTGCCTGCTGAGCTGCCCTGGTAGCTCAGTGGGTTAGAGCACCCTACCTAGAGCTTGCATTGACACCCTGTGATTCCATTGTATAGCCCTGCCTGCTGAGCTGCCCTGGTAGCTCAGTGGGTTAGAGCACCCTACCTAGAGCTTGCATTGACACCCTGTGATTCCATTGTACTGTGAAAATTGGCAGTTCTGTGGCTGGGGCCGTCTGCAAATATTATGTAAAATGTCCCCAAATTGAAGAGCCTTGGACAATAGCATTCTGTTAGTTGCCCACACATACAGGGAACTTGTTGGTGAGGCTCCAACTCAGTTTCTGAGAGAGGAAGTAGTTGATGCCAGAGCCAACCATGATCTGAGGCAGTTGAGCCGAGTAGCCAAACGTATCTGGTAGCCAGAACTGCACATGAGACAAGGTTGCATGCAACTTCAAAGTATATATAGGTATGATAGACCATTCAGCAAAGTTGCATGTAATAAAGAATATTTCTATGTAGCTATATGTTGTGTGGACCCATCATACCAAAATACATTTGACATTGCATGCAACTTTGTCTCACGCTACATTGTGTATCATGTCCTTTACTGTTTGTGTGTATACTAAAGGGTTGTCGTGGAACTTACTTCACTGCAGTAGTGGCCGAATTCTTCCTTGAAGAACTTTTGGCCCAGCAGAAACTGCCGCACAAACGACTCACCACTTGGGATATTCCCATCCTAGTAAATGTTAGAGCAGGGATACCTGGAATGTAGCAGGCATCCATACCATTTCTATCCAGGTTCCACCGACTGGAATAAACTGGCCTGACTTAGCTTTGAGGAGGATTCGCTCATAGAGAACTGGGTAGTTTGACTTGACCCATTCAAATTGCTGGGCCTGTGGCAGAGAGACCGGTAGCATTAAACGACTGAGGAATGGTAGAAATTATGCAGGCCAGGAGAGAAAGAAATAACTTTGTTCGAGAGTCAAACTCAGGCACCATGACTCGAAGTCCAGTGGACCATGCACTGAGCTACAGCTACCAGACGACAGCTAGTCTTCTCCCTTCCCTCTAAGAACTACTGCCAGCACTCATTACCTATCTGGAAACGTCACATTGGGATGGTTCTCTCTCATTCCTACCTGGCCTGTGCATTTTTACCATTCTTCAGTCATCCATCCACCAGGTCAACTATTAAATCATAATGCGTGGGAAACGTAGAACCCACCTGTGAGCACACAAATGTGAATGAAGGATGCTCGTCCATCAGTCTAAGTACAGAGGACCAGCTACGACCACACTTTCTTATGGTCTCAGAATAAGGCCAGAGCCAAGCTGAGAGAGAGACTCAGAGTTGTTGGACACATCTCTACTACTATAGAGGAACAATGGTTCTTTACCCGAGTCGATATGGCAGTGGCCCATGGCATGAATAGTGTGCTGTGACTCTCCGTTCCTCTCACTCAGAAACTCTCTGGCAATAGCTCGACACCTGGACAGTATAGAGACTAGTTGGCTCTCTGCATCTTTTGCACGTCTCAGGCTGGTTTCAGTATATGTTGTGTTGCCCTGTCACGCTGTGCCACATCCGTGAAGATAAAATGGATTCTATCCTCGTGACGCGGCAACGTGGCACAGCGTGACAGGACAGCGCCCAACATATTGTGAACCTAGTCTAACTCGACAGACACTGAAACTACCCACAGCTACGTACAGGGGGAAAGTTGACTTCTTGAAGGGCTCACAAGCATTGACAATGTGGTTGGCAGTATGGAGAGCATGATAGGCTCTCTCAGAACCTTCCGGAAGATGCTGAAAGAAAATACAAGGAGAAAAATATTTTCACAGCAGAAACAATAAATAATGTGAGTTTTCTCCCTCCATTCTCAGACTATGCTTACCTTTGCACTGTCATAGATGACAGTCAGGTCCATCAGGAGAGCATAAACATCTCTATCAAAAACTGCAAGTTCTGCCATTGTGATTGAGTAGTAACGAGAGGGGTCGGGTGGATTTATCATGCCCTTGGCACCCGCACCAAACATGTCGCTAGCTACAGCCTCAATGTACACAGAGAATCTGTAGTAAGATAATTATTAACCTCGTACATGTGGTGTTGGGCTAACCTGTCACCCGGGTTGGCTTTTTTGGTCAGAATGAAATCGGTGCGTATCTGGTGTCCATTGTGTGAGCCAGTAAGGCCCTTTTCATAAAAATAATGCATGTCAACAATAAAGGCAAACAAATCAACTACACCCATGTAGCTACAGTTAATCTGGACACCAATTGGTGCAGTTCAGGGCAACAAGAACTTGGGGGAAAAACTTGGGGAAAGAAAATATCCTTAATAGAGAGGTGTTTTCATTTAAGGGGTGTACTGAGAGGTTCCACTGT
>CASHTH010002717.1:0-18191 GCA_030341885.1 Geodia barretti | reverse complement strand
TGCATGCAACTCTATACAAACACAAGTTAACAAAATAAGTAGCAATGGATAAAGGCAGAAAATGTATCAGCAAGCAATCCCTTCCTTTACAGTAATGGTACAAGATGCCGACACTATGCTAGGACTAACAGCGTAACAAAATTGAGGGGCATAAGAAGGAATAAACAACGAAGCGAGAAAAAACCTGAAAATTTTCAAAGCAAAACAATTAGATTAAAAACAAATGGAAAAATCATTTCTTCAAAATGAAGGGGAATAAAAGGATGGCTCGAAGCACCAAAAAGGAAGGAACAAGGGTTTGTTAAAAAAATACCCACAAAGCTACATGATACCGTCCTTTGTTTGTCCATGAGTCTATAGGACAAAAATATAAGGATCCAAAAATAATTATAGGGATGGTATCTATTATGTAGCTTTGTGCGTTTTTACTTTTTAACAAACTCTTGTTCCTTTCTTTTTGGTGCTTCAAGCTATCCCTATATTATCCCCCTTCATTTTGAAGAAATGATGTACTCATTATCAATATGCTCGGCCGACAGTGTCCTGTTGCTGTATAGCAGGAAGAGCAGAAGGTGGAGAAGAGGGAGGGAGTGAGCCTTTCATGGATCGGAGACAATGGGACATGTCCAGTCGACGTGACACCTTAGACAAGTCCAGGTATAGTCCGACTCCATCTCAGAAGACTATACTGAGTGAGCATGCCCACAAAATGCTGAAACGTTGGACCATCACTTGGCTTCAAAGACCAACAACTCTTCATTATTATCTCATATCTGTAGAGCGAGTAGTCAGAGCATAGAGCTGTGATCTTTTCCCTAGCACGAGAAATTGACACTGATGATCGATTGAGTAACATCCCAAACGTATCCCTCAGCAGTGCATGCTGCGGGTGCAGCATATTAGAATATGAGGACACATTTTTTTATATCTTGTCCTGAACTAAGTCACAGCCTCAATTGGAGCACTTCAAACGGTAATGGGTTTAGAATAATTCTAACTCCTCAGCAACCGAGACTGTCATCCAAGGGAAACTGGAGTCCCACTTTGACGCTGCCCAAAGATTTCTTCAAACTGACATTTGTTGCTCGTGTAAATCTTTCTCAACACGAGCCCTATATTGTAGCAAAAAAGTATGAGTGTGTTACCCTTGTATGATGTGCAGCTATGACTCGTTTCCTTAGCACATGAGAGAGGTAACGCCCCCTCCGTTTGCCGAGGGTTTGCACTTTAGTGCTTTTCATAAGTGAAGAAGACTTTTATAGCACATAGAAACAACTGCTAACAACCTCGGTTATGGGTTGTGACTGGATAGTGTTAAGTCACTTCCACATTTGCTCAACTAACAATGCTGCGTTCTTCGATCTCTCCTGAATTCCCTTGTCTTAGGACTCCACAATTCAGTAAGTACAGGTGGCGACAATATAGGGCTTGTGGAGGAAAATTTACACGAGCAAACAATGTCAGTTTGAAGATGCAACCATTATCCATTCTACTATATACTGCATCACATGCACTAGGTCTTCTCTCCTTGCTTTTTATGGCATCCCTATATTCCATGCTTTTTTAATAAATTTTTTTTACTTATTTACTTGTCTCCTTTTCTCAAATGCATGGTGTGCAACATAATGTTCGGGACATATAAAAATTAGCATTAAACCCGCTATCTCCTTACCAGTACCAGTTCAAGCACTGATTTTTTCAACTGAAGGTCTCCAATTTCGCCGGAGGTGTGCACGGACATCAAGCGATCGTTTCTTTCTTGCCGCTAGTCACTACGGTAGATCATGGAGCTCTTCCATGGTCGACACTGAACAACGCCATTTACTGCAACTCAGCATCAGTGAGCCGCGCGCATGCGCCAGGCAGGGGCGTTGTCCAATGCGTTTGCGAGCGTATTACCAGGCGAGTTGGCAGACCTGCAGAGGAACTCTCAGCCTCCAGTACCTTCTGTAAGTAAGTGTGCACATTTCCAACTGGCTAGCTTGCTGTTGATTTGCACGAAGAGCAACCTGCCAGAGTCTGCGTGGTGTTAGGCGAGCCTTGCGGAGCGCACAAATAGGCCTTCATTGTTTGTCCCCCCCTGGTTGTAGCCTGATTACCAAAGCCTGCCCATGAAACCTCAACCATGTGCAATAATCTAATTACATCCTTGTTGAAGACAATACAGAGGTGAATGCGGTATCTAGCCCCTGCTTCAGGCACTAGCAGCCCCATTAGCTACTACTTGCAACAGTAGCTACAATTTGTCTATGGAAGCCTATCTACAACATACCCATGAACATCAGAGTGACTGTAACAATAAATGCAGTGTTGTCATAAGCTGTTAAAAATAGTTGAAACAGGTGGAAAAATCATTTCTTCAAAATGAAAGGGGGATATAGGGATGGCTTGAATTACACAGCAAAGTTGCACAAAGCTACATGACACCATCCCTATATCTTTGTTTTATTGTTTATAAGCAAAGTTTAATATCGAACAAAGATATAGGGATGGTGTCATGTAGCTTTGTGCAACTTTGCTGTGTAATGACCCCTTGTTTCTTCCTTTTTTGTGCTTCAAGCCATCCCTATATCCCCCTTTCATTTTGAAGCAATGATTTTTCCACTTGTTAGAGAGTCGGTAGACTCTCTATATAGGGATGACATGACGCGGGTGAAATCTCACGTGATCCGCGTACAAAACGACTAAAAACTCGGTGAGAATCACTCCCTAGGCCTTCAAAACATACTAGCAATAGTCTACGGGCCCATATCTACCTATACATGCCCCCCAAGACCTCATACGCACCTTCAGTCGTCAACGCGAGTATACTGTAGGAATGTAAGTATACAGACATGCCCTCACAGTTTTACAGGGTGTTGGATCAGGTAAGAATAATACAAAAGTGGCTATTTTATGTGCTAGGATCAACATTTCTGCTCATGACTGGGACACTATAAGTGGTGTAGTAGCCACTATTATGATGACAGTAGATTAGTCGTAAGCAGAGCATGGTAAAGGAGAAAAGGAAGTCTTAACAGGAGACTGTCAAGTTGTGACATAATCACTTGCCATACATAATTGAGATTACAAACGTAAGTCTTGCTATATGCGTATTACGAAAATAGCATCATCACGTATGACTTTACTCAAGTCAGTACTCTACGGCAAAGTGGGTTTCTTGAGTTGGAGCCACAGTAATATTGTTTCAACGTAACCTCTGCAATGGTGTGCATGCCACTCATGCTATATTTATAGGGGTGGACGGACAACTCTCTTGACCACTTCAGTTCACCTTATGCATCCCCTCGGCCCACTATCTGCTTGACAGTCGTGGCTGATAACAAGAACCTCACCTGTTCCTTCACATAGCCGACAAGGCCGTCCACTGCGCTCGACCACAGTCTGCTGTCGTTCACTGCCACTGGGCGTCTCCATCCTTGAGGTAAGTTCAAGTTTGCCTTATCGCTGTTTTTTGAAAAAGAGGAGTGGCAGTAGCAGTAGATATAGGTGCAGACTCTGAGAATATAAAGTGCTGTGACGGTAGATGCCTTTGTCCGTCTAGACCATGGTAAGGTAAAGGCCGTGGCTAGGCCTCCTATATGCGGACCCTGGTAAGAAAGGCAGCTGTGAGCTCCAGTGAAGAAAGATATTGCTGATATGGCTGCATACTAGAGTGGTAATGGGTAATGCAGCAGTGGTGAAGTCTCCCCAGCCATATATGATGATGATCTGGGAGTTGCTTGCAGGTGGGGCTCTGAAGTGTTTCCTTGCTCTTATCACCACTGCTGACTTATACATTCCTGCACCCTTATATATACCAGCTCCCACCATCGGCCACTCCCTCACATCGGCCAATTCCACTCTCCAGAGATACACTGAGAACACCAGAACTTGAGGTATATACACTAGAGGCACTTTTTAGAGAAGGACAATTGCCCCACGAAAGGCCCCTGAGAACAACTAGAGACTCATTACTGTATTTAGAAAGCATTAACATTCCCTTTTCATGGTTTTGAGAATGTCTTGTAAAACCAGAACCAAAAGAATTTTTTAACCAAATGCAACAACCTCCTCACACCATAACACTCTATCCGTGCCAGTTCTTACACTCTCTCTATGCACTGTCCACTTTCAACAGGCTGTGTGTAAGGATGTGGATGTGTTTTGGAGAGCAGGTGGACGGATGCAAGGACACTGAGGGCACCTGCTGGGGCTCCTGTGTCGACTGCCTCAAGGAGAAGAAGGAGCTCGCCAGTAGAGCCATCGGCGAGAGGGTCCGGGTGGCGAGGTCTGGAGTCAGCTTCTACAAGGGAATGGAGAGGGTGAGCGAGCTGTATGGGCAGTATCAGTGTAGGGGCAATTGAACCGGGAGGCTAATGAGGTCATCACCCCCTAATGTTATTGAGGGATAACCCCCAAAAATTATGTTTAGATTAAACAGTTTCAACATGCTCACAGTGCTCCCTCTGTTAGTGACCCTGGAATGCCTAATGTACAGCAGGGCCTCTGCTTATAACCACACTGCGGCACGGAGCGAGTAGATATCTGAGCACTTTATAACAATAACCTGCATAGCTACCAGATTCGAACCTGATACACACACAGCACTTAAAAAAGACAGGTACTGCATTTGAATGTTCTGACGTCATGCAAAACAAAAAACAGCAAGGCCTCTGTACTTATAACCACACTGCGGAAGTGAGTAGATATCTGAGCACATGTCAGTAGTCAGAAAGAAGGCGCTAAAGTGAAAAACTCTTTGGCACACTGGAAATTAGTATGATGCGCAGTGAAACCCTGATGTGCATGTGCAAGTTAGTGCCACTCAGTTTATGCATGTTCCTCTCTCCTTCCCTTCATTCCTCCCTCCTCACTCTTCCATCCAACACACACACACACACACTCAGCTGGGTACCATCATGGAAAAGTGCCGCAGTCACTTCAACTCGAGCGACGTGGTCATGAGCGTCTCTGACGCAGAACGCCTCCTCGCGACCCTCCACGAACTTCGCGACCTCGTCGAGCAGGCCACTGCAGCGTCCATACTCAGGGGAAGCAGCTCGTCGACTTCCTGGCCACAGTCACGCCCATTACATCGTCGCCCACGCCCACACGGAGGGAGTTGTATGGTAGCCACAGTCCGCTCCCCGACACCCGCAGTGTTGCCAGTAGCGACAGTGGAGATACAAGTGACCTTGACAACGGGATCAGGAGACCCGCCCCAAGAGAATTCGGAAGTAGTGATGACCTCATCAACAGTCCGACTACCGCCGGAGGATCCATGGGGAACGAGGAAGGTGGATGATGTCGTCGAGGAGAGGCTGGGCACCAGCAAGGGGATTCCCCACGACTACTGGTGACCCCGTCGAAAGACTCAACCAGGTCTCAAGTCTACAAGAGCTCCACCGTGTCCCGGCTCTCTCCCCTGATCAGGTGAACTATATAGCCTCTATTCAATAATCTGAGGTAACCTGGTGAAGAAAGTCATCCGTGCCAGTACTTCACTTAGCTACTCTATTCTCACGTATATTTTGTCACTCTTGTTTTTCCGGAGAGCACTGAGTCTAGATGTGTTTCTTAATGACATCCCGAACACTAGCCATCCAAAAAGTGACACATTTTCACCGATATCCTCATTATGATGGTGTTCATTTACACCTATTCATGATAGAGACCCAGTTGTACAAGGTGGATTGGTCATTCTGATGGTGTTCATCTAACTTCATTTACGCTCTCCCTTTCTCCCACTCATTAATCACCCCACACCCCTCTAATTATCCCTACCAGATAATGATAGAGACCCAGTTGTACAAGGTGGATTGGTCATTCTGATGGTGTTCATCTAACTTAATTTACCCTCTCCCTTTCTCCCACTCATTAATCACCCACACCCCCTCGATAATGATAGAGACCCAGTTGTACAAGGTGGATTGGTTGTGGCAGTTCGTTCTAGTACTTACAAATCTTCCTACCCTCTCCCTTTCTCCCACTCATTACACCCCATCCCCCCTCCAGATAATGATAGAGACCCAGTTGTACAAGGTGGATTGGTTGTGGCAGTTCGTTCTAGTACTTACAAATCTTCCTATCCTCTCCCTTTCTCCCACTCATTACACCCCCATCCCCCTCCAGATAATGATAGAGACCCAGTTGTACAAGGTTGACCAGCAGCTGCAGGGGCTGCTGGTTCTCTGGGAGCACCGCAGGGGCCAGCTGGATACCTCTCGCAGGGTCATTGAGTTCAAGGAGGCTGTCCCCGAAGTGACCGCGTGGCTCGAGACCAGGGGAACCGACATGCTCAAGAACAAGAACAACTTTGGACGGTCGAAGGAAGAGGTGTGGTAATATATGGCCGCAGTTTGGTCTCTCTTCCATCCACCTCCTTTACCTCTTTCCGCCTCTCTTTCTCCTTCATCACTTCACCCCCATCTCCTTTTGTCTCGCTCCATTTTCTTTCTGTTTTCTCCTACACCTCACCTCTTCCCTCTTCCCCTCCTCCTTCGCCCCTTCTTCCCTCCTCCACCTTTTCTTTTCTTACTCCCTCCATTTCTCCCTCCTTCCTCCTCTCAACCCTCCTTTCCCTTTTCCCCCCTCTCACAGGTTCTCCAGCTACTGACAGAACACGACGGTAGCGACGACAGAGAAGTGGCCGGCATGAAGACCAAGGTGGAGTCTCTCCTGGCCAGCTACAGACTGGTAGAAGCCAACGGCCACAGAGAACTCAATCATATCAGGGGCACCGCCTCCTCCCTCGAGTGGGAGTGGACCCGGTTCTATTCCGACATGGAACAGAGACACAAGAATCTCCACCTCTCTCTCAGCTTCCAGGACTACCTCTTTGAGGTCAGGAGGCTAGCTGGGAATATGTTACTAGCATAGCGCACAACAACTCCATTCGCTGTGCACGCCATTACACTGCTACATCATAAATTGGTGCATTTAACCACCACGCTACTAATGTAAGCATTAACTTCTTTGACTGTGACTTAGACGATGAGATAAAGTCAACCATGACAAAACCTTCATTTCTCACATACAGTACACACACACAGTACTGAGGTTGTACACAGAAACATATGAATGCTCTGGTGTCGTTAATGAGTCAACCTGCATGGATCTGAACCTTAATCTCTTACATACATGAACAGCACTTAGCTAAAGTGTAAAAACTGACGTACTACTACATTTGAATGTTCGGATGTCGTATTATACAGGGTGTACATAACTCACGCTCTTAGCTGATTTATAACAATAACCTGCATACCAGATTCGAACCTGATACACACACAGCACTTATAAAAAAAAAAAAAACAGGTACTGCATTTGAATGTTCTGACATTATTCGTGTCCAGGGCAGTAATAATAATACTCAGGTGGCTGCCATAGCACTAGGGCCATAGACCACGCACCCAGAGCAATGGGTGGAACCGTTACACAAACGAACAGGGCAGTAACTGTGTCTATAAGACTCGCACTGTGATATGATAAGAACCAATCTGGGTGCCAGATTCGAACCTGGCGTTTCTCACATACACACACACACACACACACACAGCACTTTGTATGCTGTCGGTGTGTGCAGGGCAGTAACTGGGCTCACCCTGATGTGATAAAAACAAGTCAACCTGCATGCCAGATTCGAGCGTACATTACACACACAGCACTTAGCTAATAAAAACCACGCACTGCATGTTCATAATGCTGTCTGTGTGTGCAGGGCAGTAACTGGGTCCAGAAAACCCGCTCTGATATGCCAGATTCTAACCTACATTTCTCACATGCACGCACCCACTGTAGCTAGTGTAAAGCCACGTACTACATTCGATTGTTCTGATGCTGTCTGTATGTGCAGGGCAGTAACTGGGTCCAGAAGACCCGCTCTGATATGCCAGATTCTAACCTACATTTCTCACATGCACGCACCCACTGTAGCTAGTGTAAAACCACGTACTACATTCGATTGTTCTGATGCTGTCTGTATGTGCAGGGCAGTAACTGGGCCCAGGAGACCCGCTCTGATATGCCAGATTCTAACCTACATTTCTCACATACACACACCCACTGTAGCTAGTGTAAAAAAACCACCTATACTGCTATTTTAAGTGTGATATGATGCTGTCTGTTTGCAGGGTAGTAACTGGGTCCAGAAGACCCGCTCTCTCCTGGACTCCCTGGCCCAGAGGACAGAGTCCGTGGACCGGAGCGAGGAGGCAGCCGAGGTGAGAGACGAGCTCTCTGTCTATGTGGCCTGCACCGTCCAGGAACAGGAAGACAGAGTCACTGAGGTCAGAGGGAGAGAGAGTGTATATTTAGATCTCTGCTGTGGGAGCCAGGTGTGATCCATTACTGCTTTTTGCTAAAGTGAATGTGGGTTACCTGAATGTGGCATTACATAAGGGACTAAAGATGAGCCGAGTACCAGAATGCAATTATGTTTCCGTTTTTAGTAACATTTGTTTAAATTTAACCCCTGTACAATACTTCCACATTCCCTTAAACCTTAAAGCAATAGATTACGTATGGTGTGCGGTCACAAAAATGTGCACGTTTAATTTGGTAACTGCACCGAGAGTGACTAAAGTGCCAGGTTTTTTGTGGATGTACAGTACCCCTTCGCCACCCATACTTTGTTACCAAGGGTTTTTCAGGAGTAGAGTGGGTGGCTAACAGACTTCTGCTGCTCTAACTACTGAACATCTTCTTAACCGACACAAACATCCTGAGCTCTGTATACGTTAATCCATTAAAAAAATCGCTTAGTGATCAGCTTTTAAGTATGCTGTTACCATGTCTCAACAAGTTGGTAATGAGGTAGAAGGGCAAGGCAAGGCAAACAAGACAACCACCATGTAAGCATTATACAAACTACGCTTGAGAGTGTTTATGGTTGCTGGGTTGATACTGAGCCGTAAAATAAACTGTCATCAATTGCAGTGGACGCCCCCAATGACTATCTTAGCCTTCATTTCTAGTGGGACTTTGTTTATGATTGAAGCCAAGTATACACCTTTGAAGCACGGTCTGGCACAATATCGCCTATGCTGCTAGAGCAATGTGTGAAGTTTGTCAGCAAACGATTCCCTCAGTGGTTCCCTGATTTCCGTGTGCTAATGAAAAAACACTAGTTAACACATTCCCAGGCCTGCTTTTTAGCAACTGAAAACTGTTCTGTGCCTCCAACATCTCCGGTGTTCATTCTTACTTCACTGGGTTTAAGAGAGGGGGAGTTATGCCACCTATGCACTCAATTTGCTTAATCTTGTAAGCAAATTGTACTCACTTTGCTTAATCTTGAACACCCAGCAGCTTAGCTATATGCTTCTTCTCTGCCTGTTTGGTGACTTTGTTTTTCTCTCTCCGTGCACGCAGGCAAAGAGAATCAGTACGGAGCTGCACAGCAACGTGCTGGTGGAGCAGGCAGCTCAGATAGAGCAGAGCACCAGAGATACGATGAGAGATCTGGAGTGCTTCAGACTGGAGCTGGAGAGACTCCACAAGAAGCTGGTGCAGATTGAGAGCGAGAAGGACCGAGAGAGACAGCTCACCAAACAACGAGAGTGAGGGAACGGGGAGGAGGGGAAGGGAGGGATATGGGGTGTGTGTGTGTGTGTGATGTGAGGGAACGGGAGGAGGGAGGGGAAGGACCGAGAGAGACAGCTCACCAAACAACGAGAGTGAGGGAACGGGGAGGAGGGGGAGGGAGGGATGGGGTGTGTGTGTGTGATGTGAGGGAGGGAGAGGAGGGAGGGGAAGGACCGAGAGAGGCAGCTCACTACCAACGAGAGTGAGGGAACGGGAGAGGGAGGGAAGGATCGTGTGTGTGTGTGTGTGATATGAGGGAACGGGAAGGAGGGAGGAAAGGACCGCGAGAGACAGCTCACCAAACAACGCGAGTGAGGAACAGGGGAGGAGAGGGAGAGATGGGGGTGTGTGTGTGTGTGATGTGAGGGAACGCGGAGGAGGGTAGGGGAGGACCGAGAGAGCGAGAGACAGCTCACCAAACACACGGAGAAGGTGAGGAACGGGGCGGCGGAGGGTAGAGAAGGACGAGAGAGACAGCTCACTCAAACAACGGAGTGAGGCGGGAACGAGGAGGGGGGTGAGGATGGGGTGTGTGTGTGTAATGTGAGGGAACAGGGAGGAGGGAGGGGAGGGAGGGATGGGGTGTGTGTGTGTGTGTGTGTGTGGTGTGAAGGTGTCATAGGAGAGCTTGTGTGGGGAGGGAAGGAGGAACGAAGGGGAGTAGGGAAGTGAGGAGTGGGTGTCAAGTGTGGGGAGGAAGGAAGGAGGGAGAGATGGGGTGTGTGTGAGAGGGAAAGGGGAGAGAGGGGGTATAAAAGAGAGTGTGTGCGGAGGGTGGAAAAGATGGTTTAGTGAGAAAATGGGGCAGAAGACAAAAGGTGAAACCTAACCATTACTCCACACCAGGCGAGTTCTGGAAGAGATGTTGCAGACAGAGGAGACGTATGTAGCAGACCTGAAACTTATAGAGGTACATACATACATACATACACACATCATAATACTATGCTCGTACTTAGTGAACACAACTGTGTGTGTGTGCGTGTGTGCATGTCTACAAGCTGTTGAAATAAGGCTACTTTTTCTGACAGAAATGTCGCCCGAGGTTTGTGTCGGAGGTTCTGCCGAGTACCCTAAAGGGAAAGGAGGACATCATCTTCAGCAACATCCAGGACGTGGATGCCTTCCACAGACTCCACTTCCTCCCACAGCTGAAGGAGAGGGCCACAACCACTGACGAGGCAGCCCGCGTCTTCATTGAATGTGTGAGTTTTTCCTTTCATCCTTTCATCCTTCCCTCCCTCCCCCACTCTTACTCCTTCACTTCACCCACCCATTCTCTCGCTATTCCTCCCTCTCACCCCTCCCTCTCCATTGTCTTCCTTTACTCCCAATCAGCGATGGATTGGAGCACCGTTTTTGCCAAATACGTCCACACAACTACATACTGTACATACTGAGTAAGAGTGCACTGTTCCATGGCACAGTGGTTTATGGTTTGCCTTTGTCTTGTGTTGTGTTGTGTTGTAGATTTGAACCCCTACCAGCTGAGTTGCCCTGGTAGCTCAGTTGGAAGAGCGCTCATCTAGACTGCAGAGTGTCGAGGGTTCGAATCCCACCTAGACCAGTTCTTCTTAAAATTGAGTTGCCCTGGGTGTTGCTGTCTTGTTTTTGCCATTGTTGACATGCACATACACACTGTGACAGTGTGCACCAATTATGCATATGCAGACCGTGCTGATGTCACTAATAAACATCAGTTGCATAACAGTGGGTGGGTCTTCTGATGTCAAATGTTTTGATCGGAAGAACTAATTGCGGGCTCTATACTCAAACGTATTTGGGTATTAAACTGGCTCTTCTGGGCTTGCAGCTCCCTCCTTAATCCAAGGACAGGTTGTGGTGCTAGTCTGTTCTCTATCAGCCATCGAAGGTCAAGTCACAACACAGTCCTATTGAGAGGATTCTCTATTGTACTGTAGTTTCCTGCTTATAAGTAACGCCCAAACGCCTGGTGAAAAGCCTCAACCGGTGTTTGAGCTCGTCAAGCCAAGGTTATCCCACAGGTGCATTCAATTCTCTTCCTGAAACGTCATGTGGCTATCACTTGCACTTCTTTTCACTGCCTCTTTTGCAGTTCCTGTGGTTTACAGAGCCGCTAGCCATCACAGTGTACACATCCCCTCCTTGTGTTTCACTCTTGTAAATTGCATTACTATTACTAACAGTGGCGGATCCAGGGGGTTCCTTGGGTTCCGCGGAACCCCCCTTTCTGTCGTTTTGCGTGCATGCGTCGCCGGCCTCGTGCGCACACACGAGCGCAGTTGAAAACGTTCAAGACAGCGGAACCCCACCCTTTCAAAATCTAGATCCGCCACTGACTAAGAGTGCACCATCTCTATGTAATAATACAAACTATGCACCGTTACATATCAAGGCATTAGTTTGGTATAACTGCAGAGCCTCCAACTTCACACGGATACATCCGTAATTTTACGAATTTCGTACACAATTTACGGGCACAGAAAATGAAACACAGCGGAGGTGAAGAGAGCTCCTCCAGGAGGCATGGCAAGTATTACAACAAAGGCTGCTTAAGTTGGGAATAGGAAAATTTCGTTGACTGTGTACAGGCGACTTCGGAATTGTAGTTTGAGGCACTGACCTAGTGCACCACCCCTCTAGGAACACATGCAACAACTTTGACATGTAATACAGATATCTCTTTCAGTCGGGAATTCAGCTTCTGTGCTTGATCGGCGTTTTCTGCCGCTCTCCTGGGTCGTGTGACTCTGCCGAAATGGACATACTCTTTCATGCAGCGCACACACACTATGGCTATCTTTCCCTGCCATTTTACAGACCTACATAGCACAGCCTCTGTGTCTGCCTATGGTCCAGCTGAGAACACTCACTCTATCCGGACCTTTTCACTTTTGAAAGGGTAGATGAAAGCAACATCAAAGCTCCGACCGCCACATCCAAGTGCCGACAAACAACTTCTGAGGATGCGTGGGTGGTTTTTATGAGATAATGCCGCAATGCCGCCCGCCTACCGGGTCAAAGTTCACAATTGTGCGAGTTTTGTTGACGTTTCTAAATGTGTGTAAATTTACACTCGAAAGGGATAATTATTGGCCCTGATCTCCTGCTCCCATGTATCGTCACTTCTCACTGTATGTGCTACTGACAGCAGTCAACAGAGTCCCTACTGAGAGAAGCTACACATCCTGAAAGCTAACTAGCAACTGGCAGCCCTTCTGATTAATGAGATTCATCCTCACGTGCTACTGTTATGCAACAACTCATCATCATCAGTGACACACTTTTGGTTTTGTATATAAAATGTACTGGCCACCGTAGACCTGCACCAGTTAATAGCAGGGGCACCCTACCAATCAGTGTCATTCATGTGCATATGGCTGCTAAATGTGGTATTCTGTGCATGCCAGACAGACTGTGTCAGATGACCTTCAGTAGTAGGGAAGAGCCTCCGCTGATTATTATTAGAGTGTGGGGTAGTTCGTGTTTCCCTTCATTTGGACAACAAGTACCATATGCCAACATCACAGTAATTATTACGTAACTTACTGCAATCTGACCCTGTAATCTGATATCCGTTTGGAACGCCATCAAATAAGGTCGTTGTAAGTGATCCCCTTACCACTCTTATATACTGAACTGTGAAAACCACCAAACCTGGTGTATCATAGGTTACCTGAGGGTTTGGTTCCAAAGGTACCCCAGACTTTGGTTCCAAAGGTACCTGAGACTTTGGTTCCAAAGGTACCCGAGACTTTGGTCCCAAAATATATACAGGTTCAATATAATAAGCATGTGCACTTTCTACTTTGTATGTAGGCTGACGATATGACTGGTGTATATGTCCCATACTGTAAGAACAAGATGGCATCAGAGGATCTTCTTACTAGTCACCGCACATACCTCTCGGTGAGTTAATGAAATGAATCCACTTGACTCCCTATCAGCAAGGGATTTAGCCGCCCATTATGCAAGCTTTTATCATGTTGCTTTCTGTATGAGGTCCTAATTGAGACGTGTAATTAGAGTGCATAATGCAGCTATGGTTTATCTGACGCACACGTGAGCAATTTGCGTTCTTCTTACGTAGCTTGCTCATTATTATGTCCTAGTTGTAAACTCTGCATCCTTTATTTAAGAGTCATGTGAATAGTAGTTGTAACACTGGGACAGGGCAGCTGCAAGGACAATTGCTGCCATCTGTGTCACAGAGAAGAGTTGTGCTGTCCTGTGTCTATGCATTACAACTGTTGTTTTCCTTAAAGGTTGGGTTGGTTCTTCAACTAAGACTAAGTTTTGAGTAAATGTTGACTGAGGCCATTTGCTTCAGTTGCTCAGTCCATAAAAGGTAGTTGTTAGTACAGCATCCTCACTTAGTATATGCATGGGGTTAATGTCAACGAACTGCCATTCACTTTATGTACCTGCATGGGTGAAGAATATCTTTCTCCCTTATAGCTGCATGTTGCCAGTTCTAGTAACTGGGAATGTGCCAGTATACTCGTTAGCACATTACATTAACCTTCAGTCATCTGCCCCTCAACGAAGAAATTGCCTAATATTATTCGGCAGCCTATGTTTACCCGTGTTGAAATACAATCACCGCAGTATGATGATGTACATACGTTCTACATTCTAGCAAGCTATAATGTATTAATGAGAGTGTGATGTAATGTAAAATGAGAGATGGGGAGGGGGAAGATGTAATGTGACGTAATGAGAGATGGGAGGGGCAGGTATAAAGTCCCCACCCTGCCGACTTCCTCTGGATGCCAGTCATTCCAGCCATGCCTGGCTGGGTCCAGGTACAAGCTGGTGGTGTTAGGTTTCACACAATCATAGCAATCCTGCCAGGTATATCTGAGGACGGGTCATACGCGGGGTATCTACCTCTTGGCACCTGCTGCCCACTGTTTTTATGTAGATTCACCCCATGCAAGTACATATTATACGGTCACGGACAAATATACCCCCCTCTCTGTGTTGCAAACATCATGCATTGCATTCCCTCCCTTACTTCTCTGTCCTATGTCTCCATTTCAGCGGATGCAGTCAATGTTTGGTCTACAGATGCCCCTGTCATCTCTGCTCATCAAACCTATCCAGAGGATCACCAAGTACCCTCTACTTCTAAAGGTATGCTGAAGAACACAGTTTCCAAGTTTGCGGATATTATTGGCGGCATTATTGGGGAATGACCATGGCATGCACTGCACAGCTCGTGCATCGCGCATGCGCGCGCGTGGGTGAGCGAAATATATGCGCATGCGCGCATAAATTAATAGGTTTCGCGTGCAGACACCTAGCTACCTGTACGTTGTCCGCAGTAATCGATCGTCAACCGCGTGTGAGAGTGCAGCTAGCTAGGCTGCTGCAAAGAGGTCCTACACGGCGACAGAACAGGGTGAGTTAAAAAGCAGTAGTATACCTACCCAGCGCGGCGTCGTTTTACGAGCATGTATATGCGGAGATAGGACTCTGCGCTCTCCGTGAAGCTACGAAGAAAGTTGGTGATGAAACAGAGGTACATAGGTTGGTCCTGCGGAATTACTATGAAGATTATGGTACATAAATTGCGTAGTAAGACTGGGCTCTCCGTATCAGTTGGCTTGGCCGACGAGCGTCGCCGCTAACTGGGTATTGTTCTGACACGTTTGTGCTTTTGTTTGTGGCAATTTAACGGGAATAGGGACCCCGTAACTTGCTAGCATAGCCAGTCACCCTGATGGCAAGAAATAGATAGACATGTAGTCTGCCTTCATTTTCAGTCGCCACCCCCAACTCCCCACTGACTCGGTTGTTCTAGCAAGTCAACATCCAAAATGACTAATTTTGCAATATTGTCTAGCATGCCTTCTAGACAGAGAGCAATACTGTGTAGCCTGCCTTCTAGCATTGGGTAGTGCAGTACTGTGTAGCACTGGGCTGACAAAAAATTGTGTGTATATACACGCTATTTTCATAAAAGATGTGAGTCAGCACATACTTGGAAGCTCTGTACAATACATTGGCCTACTGGCTAGAGGCAAGAATCTAATCAACATAGTTTGTTGAATTTATGGGCAACAAATTTTAATTGCTCGGTTACCTCTGCAGGCAATAACATTGTCTCTAGAGGAAATACAGGATAGTATGGTACACGTGGTTTTGTCTTGGTATTCAGTGGGCCAGCATTCCTAGACACACCATCATTAACCTCCTGAGTATGCAGCTCACTGCCGTGTGCTCTGTGTGCTAACACTGCCAACGCCTCTGTAGTGTATGCCTCTGTACTCTGATAACTTGTAACTGCTCTCTATTGCTAAGTACTAATATGCTCATAATGACATTATTCAAAATTATATTTTAATAGGTGTGAGCATTTATTCTTAATTGCTCTACAATGCGATAACTTCTCCTTCTCCCTTCTTCTCATTCCCCCTCCCTCCTTACCTCCCTCCCTCTCTCTCTTTCAGGATGCTATCAGGTACACCAGTCTTCTAGGACAACCTACAGCAGTATTAGAGGTATTTACATTGTGGTGCTTCTCTTCACGTAATTTGCCTCACCTTGTCATTTCCACCTCACATTATGTGACAGTTAATAATCCAGTACAGAGGGAGGTCTCCCCTGAGGCCATCCATACCTAATCTCCCCCAATTTGTTGTGCAAGTGGCAGGAAGTGACTTGTTGTTGTCACTTCCCCTCTCCGTTGACTCTTACTTCCCCAATGAGCCAGTATTACTAGGGATCTGCAGGCTGTTGCTTGTTATTAACTTTGGCTCCTTGAAATCTAGGGCACACACTTTTGGGAAACTTTTGTGTGAATTATTTCCAATCAGAGGCAGTGCATACTGTATGTCTCCCAGAGCTTAAATAACTTAGAATTGACTATTGGTTTGAAGGTCTTACACGTTGCCCAGCAACCTCAGATGAGGGTTTATGGCAGGGCACTTGTAGGGATATTAAAAGTGCTCTGAGATGTCGAGTGCCTTCAATTCCTGAAGTGGGCTAAGCTCATAGGCCTATTACATGTCCATTTAAATCTTGTTGTGTGGCAATGTTACGCTTTAGTTCCATTTGCTTCTACAGCGTTAGAAGGAGGTTATAACCAGCGGTGTACATGTGCATGCTTGTTAGATCCATATACTTGGGTTTGCATGTCCATATAATTATGAACTGGACTCAGGTTCGAGTAAACATTGCGTTTTAGCTACGTTCTGCGCAGCGCTGACAGTGTTCCCAAGACGAGAAAGTCAAAGGTATGCAGGGGGCGAAGACTCACACGAAACCAGGCGCAGACCTTATATAGGTACATCAAAGAGATAGTATGACACAAAGATCTGTAAGTCTCACTATCGGGGAGGGAAACGACCCCTACGGTACCGAGGGGGCTGGGGTGAGTGTGAAAAGGTGCGACCCCACGAATGGTTTGCGGGGACTCTCGCACTGCACATAGATGTACCACACATCAGTGGGGTATGAAAACTGGGGAAGGAGGGGCACCCACCAAGCACCCCGCCATTACCTGGCTAAATCCCCCACAAATGGATCGCTTTTCCAGGTGGCTGTGAAAGCCAGCCGGACGGCCAGCCTCTGCTCCAACAGTCCAAGGTAGGGCCGCACCCAACCGTCCTCCTCCACCATGAGGTCAAAGAGCGCAAGTTTCCCGTGCCCCCATGAGTGGGGATCGAGTGGCGGAGGGACCTTATGACAAACCCCAGGACCCAGCGCGTCTGCCTCCCCTCCGCCTGCAAGCCAACGGAACCTTTCCGTCTAATATGGGAGCTTCCCTTGTCGTTAAATGATTTGATAAGGTGAGCAGGAGGGCTTGAGGTAGGGGGAGAGAAGTATTGGCGAGTAGGGATGTGAGGAGAGTAGAGGGGAAAGTGGGTAAACAGGCTGGTTCACACTATAACAACGTATTATATGATAAGGGAAATTGCAAGTCAAAAAGGGACAATCTCCGCTGGTCTTACGTCCAAGTCTCGTGCCTTCCCACTACCCAACACCGTGTACGATTGCATCTCACAATAGTGTAGTATAGAGGTGCTCGCTCTTGAATTGGCTTCCGGTATCATTGACTCAAAGTGCCTATTCATGGCCCCCAAGCCACTCCCCTCACTACTATCGTGTTGTGTAGGTAGCACCATAGTGATAGGCTCTATTCAGCATAGCATTGCTGGTCGAGCTACCGACCAGAGGCCGCGAAAAAGAAGTCACAAGTCTTCCATCCACGACTTAATAGACAAAGTGGTGATCACAATAGCACTGTTTCTCGATATCAGTCTCTTCTACAACAGGTCCTTGTGGTTGGGGGTGGGGACACACCCCACTGGTGATGTCATTGGAGTAGGTCAATAGCTCCTTCATCTCTGAGCGGGAATGTGGTGAACCTGCAATGCTGGGTTAATGAGTGTGTTGTATAGTGCAACCGGGTGGTTTAGGCTACAATTAGTCCCCCTGGGCCAAACGGTGGTTATCTCAACTAGTGAGGCCTCAAGTGTTTGGACTACTGCGAGGGTGTCATTATACCTCTCTATGGGGAAACTGGCCCCCCAGAGTGAGCATGCATGCATACCCCCAGAGTGGCTGAAGGCACTGTGTGTGAACTAGTTATTACTCATGGCTCTTTGTGGTGTTTGTACAGTTGAATGGTATAAGTT